>PKRV01000116.1:1863822-1932145 GCA_003709505.1 Hyphantria cunea
ATATATATATATATATATAAGACATGTTAATTAGTTGCTCCGAGAAGATACAAATTACACGCACAAGCATGCAAACAAATTATTCCTTCTATTTCCTTTTTAAAAAGACATCGTCATATTTTCCAAATTTTGTATGAAGATATCATGAAATTAAGTCAGTGATATGATGTTATGCACTAAACTACATACCTAAATATATATTTTACATGTATAATCATTGTAGCAAAACCCACGTATTTATTGTATATTAATCGAATAAAATTAAATTAAATGCTAAACTTCGTACACTAAATATAAATTACGTAAATATAGATAACAGTGCGTTGGTTCAGATTGCTCAATGAATAGCGAGTCGTGTAGCGATACCAAAGTGTGACTTATTTGTCGCGCCCGCTCCACTTGCGCGGGTAACGGAATTCGACAGTTTCACCAGACAACCAACCGACCATCATCCGAATCCGGAACAAGACTAAATCCGCGTGAAAATGTACAAACAGAACAGCCTTTTATTTGCTTGTTTATAAGCTTTACAAACCTATGTGTATTACTGTAGCATAAATTTGTTTTAAAGAATATTAAACCTTGTGCTTTTCACAATAAGATTGAAATTTGCAAAAAAAAAATTCTGGCAATTTAGTTTTATTTTGGTAAGGGATATTTAAATTCCAATCAAGTTCGCAACGCCGGATCCACTGTGTGAAGAGAATACAAAGTATCTTTAGAGGATTTAAGACTCACTACTTCGTGATCACTTCCTTGACGATTAAGGTTTGTGTGTCGATGTAAACTGAGAGTGAATCGAAACTAATGTTTTATGAAGTGTACAATTTATTTGTTTTATTAATGAGGCTGCTCTTAGAGCTTTTATTTCAGTTAAATATCTTTCAATTATATTACAGACGACTTAAAAGTTGCCATAATTATTTTACATTTCAAATTTAAGGTCAGAGGCAGTCATTCCGAAATTTAAATTTGTGTTGTATGCTTATTCTCTCATAAGGAAAGAAAGTATTTATACCTAATATTAAGATGAAACCCTTCGCAGACTAAGAATTTCAGCTTTGAAAAGTTTTATTTCAGTATATTAGTGCATTATGATCCGTCCTACTGAACTAGGACTTAAATGTAGGCTATAAAATTTATTCTCCTGTAAATCTTAAAATTGAGGACAGTTTTTATATTCTTGGTATGCTTATCGTAGATTAAGTGAAAACTTAGTGACACCGTATCTTAGACAGGATCAGTGACATTTAAGAGCTAAAGCTAATTACTAATTTGAAACTGTGGACCTCGTAGACCTCGTCTTATATAAACTTATAACTGACTATGTCCTTATGAATAGAAAACATCGTCGTAAAATTACCAGCTTATCAGTTTTAAAGGATACTGATGAATATGCAAATGTATAGAATTCGCCTTGTCACTCTATCATCGGACCACTAGACGCAACAGAAGTTTAGCTTTCACTGTCAAAACACCAAACACTTAAAAAGTTTGAAAAATACTTACATCAGATCAATTAGCGATGTATTCATGACAATGTAAGCTCTTCGTCATCACTTATTACATGGTCATTACTTACTTATCTTGTCAACTACTTATGTTAGAAACTTTTTTATGGTATTTGCTAACAGGTAGACGAGTCACCAGATGGTAAAAGTTTTCTGCCGCATATGGTAACCTACAATTCAAAGAGTCTAAAGTGATTTTTTTCCTGTTAAAAAGACACTTGGACCCACAACAATCGTACATTGTGTTGCGGCGCTTTGAGTTTGTGGTTTATAAATAGAGGTTTGAAGAAAAGGATGCCAAGTCCAAAAGGAAGGATGTTCCAATCAGGCAAAGAGATTATGCCTAGCGGGGCGCGTCTAATGGTTGATAATGGAGCGAGAACTTCTTTACTGCGATACAGGATTAGTTACTCCATAGTTCAATGGGTCTTCGATAGATGGGGCTGTAGTGTCATTATTGCTTACCATGTGTGTGAAAGTCGCCACAAAAGAAATTGGAGTGCTTGGGGTGCCGTTAATCTCACTCGCTTGGTGAAAAATAACGAAAGGATTGCTTAATACTGGTTTTCTTAGAGGCCGTGGAATCACACTAAAAGAACCGGCCGTATGTGCCGCAGCATGACTCCTTTACAGTATTTGCAGTCATTTTATCGCCATTTTAGTTTACTGTCTTGTCTAATGTTATTTTAACAAACGATTTATGTGTAAATATTTGACAAACGACAATATTTTCACTCTTTACGATACTAACATAACAAGTTAATACGTTTAAATGTTTGTTTTATAACACCTAATGCACAAAATACCAATACGTTATATGATTTAATAGACAATAATGTTCAAAGCTGGGTCAGTTTCAACCATAACTCGTGATAGGTTCTAACTCAATTAACGTTATTCAGAAATGCGTTAATGTGCTACTGGGTAAAGTGTAACGTCTAGATCGAAAGTTAGGGGAAGTGTTACGAATATGAAGTTATTTACGGTGTTTTAAAAATTGCATGACATGGCTTATCAGTTTATCGTAAGTCATCATGAGTGTATCGTAACAACTAACTAAAGGATCAAATTACGCCGAACAATAGCACTACAAATAGAAGGAACACTTGAAATTCATCCCATACGAATCCATCTGCCTAGCAATATGTAGTATACCAAAACTTTCTTTCTAGCAGAAACGTTTTACCGTAGGAGAGCTGCACTTCGGTACGAATGGGCCGGTTCGACCGGGATGATACATCACAGAAAACGGGTGTGAGACAGCGCTTCCGCTGTGTTTCACCGTGAGAGTCAGGACACCGCAGGCCCATACCCCAACCCATCCCCCCATCCATCGCCCTCCCCATCCCCCAAAGGCCGGCAATGCTATTATGATGCCTCTATTGATGCGGGTGTTCATGGGCGGGCGGTAATCGCTTACCATCAATCGATATGTCTGCTCGTTTGTCCCCTATTCCATAAAAAACAATTGTCGATTGCACATGTTAACTTCGTTATATTTTGCATTTGAGATTGATTCACTACAAAGAAAAATATAGTGTTAATCACACTTGTTCGTGATTTGCCAATCTGTTTGACTAATTTAAATATTGTAGTTTAAGTATGAAGAACATTCTCTAGCAATCAGAAATGATGGAGTTTATCATGTGATCAATATTTGCCATTGTTGATCAAGTACTTTAATAATAATAATAACGAGTATTTCGCACATCTAACGCATAATGCCATCTAGTACCAAGCTAAGCAGAGCTAGTCATATGAGTACTAGACAACTGATATAAATACATATATACTTTTTTTGTAAATACATACATGTTATACATAGAAAACACCCAAACTCCGAAACAAATATTTGCAAATCATATAAACATTTGTTCAGACTCGGGATTCGAACCTGAGACCTCAATCACAGCAGTCGCTTACGCTGCCACTGCGCTACCGAGGCATCTATAGTATTATAATTTTAGTCATAGTTAAGTGGTAAATCTATATTTTTTACAAACGTCACATACACTTTTATGACATTTTAGAATGATTCAGCAACAGAGAGAGCACTTCTCACCAAAGATATAGAGTGTCAATTATTGAAGATATAATGGCACCTTTCTAGTAACTTTATGTTCATTACTTTTGAATACCTTAGCTACGAATATCTGTTCCAATATCGCTGATTTGAATGTACTACTTTTGCACTTTTATTGTTAGTTTTGTGTTATATTCGATAATGGTGATTATCTATGAGAACTTATTTTATACCATTAGTATGAATTCTTCTTAAAGGAGTATCAGTAATAACTGTATAACAAAATAGCTCTTGTTATACCTACACTAGTCAATAAAGAAAGATGGTCGTAGACTTTATTGGCTAGTGTCAATAATTGCCAGCTCTTATTTCTCTTGAATTTTCGTTGTTTAAGCTACGGCCAACAAGAAAACACGTTGGATGTATTTGTAGGAAAAAAAATCCCCATGAAGTATAATGCTATATTTATTAACTTGTTATGACTAATTTATAGTTTAAAATAGTCCGTAGTCAACTCTGAAAATACTGGATATAAATAAAGTTTACTAAAGCCTGGGATAGACTATGTACGGCACATTAATTAACAATTAATGAAACAGAAGCTATTTCTATTACAAATAAAACGTAACCGATAAATTTTATGAAACGAAACATAAGAGTAAATTGACAAACTACATATTAGCTTTGCCAGGTTCTACAAATCACGTCAATCCGGAAACCATAAAGAAAATATTTACGAGTCAGTCTATATTCTTGAGGGAGTCCACGAAAAATGTAAAATATCGATCACTTACCGGATTATCTTCCTTTCTGCCATTCCCAACCTGATAGGTTTTTTAATAAATAAAGTTTTTAGAAATGTTTCTTGCAATGAGAAGAAAGTGCCGTGACATTCTCTCGTTGATACTAGGGTCAAAGGACATGTGATATACTTTCTGATTTCCTGAATATTTCCAAACTATTTTTTTATAAAACATGTGACATATTACCTTATTACTCGTCGTTGAGAAATAGAGAAATAGGTACTGCTCTCTAAAAATTGTAAGGAAAATTACTTGAAATAACAAATCTTTTATTATCTTTGTATTAGAACCGGTGAGAAATCGGTATGAAATAAAGATATTTTACGCAACATAATACTGAGACGATCGTAACTTCTTAAATTGCGTGTTATCATAGCATGGCATAAACACAGGGCTGTTCCTTTTGTAATCACTGTCCTTCGTGTAACAAGTTATGCATGTTTCTAAAAAATATTGAATGGCAATCAGTAAGAAAACTCTTTAGAATGTGAATTAAGTTTACCAGAGTTTAGATCCAATAAATGTAAGCCAGTGAAGCAAAGCTGAGCAATTCAAGATTCAGAGCTTTATAAAATACTATACTTAGAAAATGTATTAATTCAAGATAAGTTGACGGCAGTCGTGGCCACGGTCAGTTAGACTACGTAAGAATGATTCGCCTACCTCGTAGTTCCTAGTATTTTTTCCAACCAAACTCGTAATTGGCAACAGGAACTCATACTTGTGGCATATGCCATTCTAAAAGTTGCAATATATAGAGGGCTAGCTAAGTTATGCGTCTTAAATTATAAAATGGTTACAGTACATTACATATTCCACTTCTTTATTATTATTCATTATACATTCATTATTACACTCTATAATTGTAATCATTCATTACATTATCTCAATTTGCATTTGAACTTCACAGAACAATACAATGTTAATCTCGCTTCATGATAAGCTCTCACTGGAAACTGGGATATGCCTGCTCTTAGCTCTAAAGCATACGCGGGCCCATTCTCATAATAATCAATGTGGTCTCAGCTAGCAGGAGTAACAGAACATAATGACCGCAACCCAAGAGCCTCGGCGTGGGGTAATGGTGCGAACACGTATCAAACATTTTATTATATCTCAGTACCGGATCTTGCACTCTCGTGCTGAAATAAAACTCTTTTGTCACCGTCCTACTTCTTGCGAGTGTTCAAAGAAAACAAAAAAAAATATAGCTAGCACAAAACTAGCTATTAAATTATTAAATCAATATATTTAGAGAACAACCCTTGTATACTATGTTCTAAATGATGAATTATGATCGGATGTACTTACATATGATCATTATTTATATTAAGTACATATTGATCTTTTCAGGTACCGAGATCTTTGGTTGGCAATGAAAAAAAGCTTAACAATAGAGTGAATTGCTACAAAAACTGTTCATTTAATGCGCTATATAAATAACAATCATACGAACGACTTCTCATCTTTACATAGTATAAAATAAAGTCACTTCCGCTGTCTGTTCGCTTAGATCTTGTAAGTTCTCAACGGATTTCAATTCAATTTTCAGCATTAGATAGACTAATTCAAGAGAAAGATTATGTGTTATGGTGTGTGTGTACATATGCATATAACCCATATAGTATAGTAGAGGAAATCCGAAGAATTTCAAATACTTCCGTGCAGATCACGTCGCTAGTTATTTTATAAATATAAAACTAAACGTGTTGTCTATATCTAATATTGTAAACTCCTCCGAAACGGCTGGACCATTTTTAAGAAATTTTGTGTCCGTATCGGATAGGTCTGAAAATCGGCTAACATCTAGTTTTCATAACCCTAAATTTTTTTGCCATTTTTTCATATTGGCTAATGGTTGCCGGGTCAGCTAGTTTGTCTATAATATACATCAATATCTGCTAGAATATTAATATTTAATATCTATTGTGAGCTACATTAACGAAGTTTTGCGATTTTTTTTGTTCAATGCACCAAAAAAATAAGAATTAAATATTATATTTGTATTGAAATGTTCGATGGTAACTCAATTTAATTTAATATTCCTACTTTAAATACATTTCATTTATGTTTATAAATAAGAGTTAAATGATAGTTACGAAATAATGCAGTTAGAAATAAAAACACATACGTGCCTAATTGATCTCTATGCATTAGCTATATTAGCTTGCATCTTCTTCACGGTAACACAAACTTATAAAACGAGTTTGCAATCCGTACCTGTTTGTTACTAAAGTCATTATAAAGGAGCTGCCCGTAATTACTGTTTAATGATTATTTTTATTTGTGCGACTGGCGATGTATCCACCTGATGATTGACGCCAGATTGTTCGCGTAAACTGATGTGAAAATAAACTTAGAAAGTTTCCAATTGCGTAAGTTAATCGCTAACTGGTAGTAACATTATGAAACATCAGCGATATTTATTTTGTTTTCTCGCGCTCGATTGTTTAAAATTCGTTATGCAGAAGTTTTAAGTGGACTCAAACATGTAAAGTTTGATCAACATTCTTCTATTCATTCTTAGCCGGCCATTACATACTTTTTAAAACTTAATTCTATCATCACTCTGCTCACACGTTATCAGACTCTATCACTTCATAATCTTCAAGTCTTAGTCTTCATGCTGCTGTTTCAGAAAAGTTGTAGTATACTTATGTTACTACGTTACTTACGTTTTAACTCTATTTGTTTTCTTTTTATTTCATATATTTTTATTCATACGATTTCTTTCTGTTATGAGTTTGTAATTAGCATAAATTAATGTAGACGACCCTTACTACGATTCGCGACTCCCTCGTTTCTTATATATTTTATTCCAAATTCCATCCAGAGATTGCCTGAAAGAGATTGCAGACCGCGATACGGCCGCCATTTGTACAGCATTTTCGTTTTGTTTTCCCTCGTAATTTTACAAACTGTAATTGTATCTTTGTGTTACTGTACAATAAAGAGTTATCTGTCTATCTATACTTTGCTGACGTAGAATAGTCACGTTGCTTTTTTTAACTTTTATTTTCTTTTTCCGTAATTTGTTTTAAAAATACATATTGCGACATAACCATCCCAGACGCGAAGAGGTCTATTATTATTTTAACTACCGCACTGGGTAAAGTGATTGACAGTAAACTATCATCCCTTACGTGACTACAACAACTAATTATACACTTTGAAATTGAAGTAAGAATTTAAATAAAACACGCAATGCTAAAACACTATTTATTATTAATGTGTAAAAGTAAACTGATATAAATCAAATTATTGCAGATTGTTAAATCTTTTCAATAATCAATTGTTTTATTTAATAAGTATTTAAATATAAGTTATCCATTTTGTATGCCACAACTTCTCTGTAGCGAGTGAAAATTGATTGTATAGAGGGTATAATTAAGGTTTGGAACGGGGCCACACTCGGTGTGACAGGCTGCCCCGTGGGATCTACGCGGCCTCGTGACACAAATCGTACCAGTGTCAACACCGCAAAAGATGAACACAATTGATTAGATGTATGATAACTACTGTTTATGAAACTACAGAGATAGTGAGTTAGAATGGTGTTTTGAGTAAATGAAAGTGTAAGAAAGTTTTGTTAAAGACCCAGACTAGCAATATATCCTGTGTCGTGGGGTACTTTATGTACTATAAGTATTCAGTTACAAAGAACACGTAGACTAAGAGCGACGGTTTATGGATCGCATAAAGTTGATTGCTTAATTGTTTTTTTTAAAGTTTAAAATTCTTCTCCACCAGTGTTGTACTTTATAAGCGCATCGACGTTCTTAAAAAGAGTAGATGTGTATTACTCTCACAACGACATAGCACAAGATGTTTGTTTCTTTGAATATTCATAGATTTTGTCGTTAATGTCGAGCTAATATTACTGAATACTCCTATGTCACAACCAAGGCACTACGAACACATAAGACGGAAAAACTTCAGTTCTGTGAAGCTACGAAACTAAATAGTTTCATGGATGGTCACCGGTAACGATTGTCAGATATAGATCGGGACGTACACTCAGCTTCATAAATGAAAAGCTTGAAGTCCTGACAATCTGCCTGCACTTGCAAACTGCCTATTTCAACACGTCCAGATTGTCCTAAATCGGTAACTACATAACTACGCAAGTGCTAGAGTTATGAAGGTTACTATATTATTCTTCTATCTCAATTCATCACACATCTTTTCAAGGAAGAAAGAAGGTAGTGGTCTCAATACTAAAGACAATTTGAGGTTTTTATTTCTTAAACATATATTAACTAACATAAGTAATTAATATCCGATAAATAAACTAAAACTAAATATGCTAAAGTTCTTTACCATCCTCTATCGTGGTTAATATACATGTAATTAAGAAACATTTCCTATATTGAGGGACCATAACATATTAAATGAACAATTTATAGCAGACATTAAAAAGAGGGTTGTAAAAAGACTGATGGAACGGAAAAGGGCAAAATTAATCTGCAAGTATGCAAGTAAATACGACACAAGCACATGCTAAACACTTTCAAGACATAGTGTTGTACCTAATTAATAATAGACTCTCAATTTTATCTATTACAAATATCCTAGATATACAAATACTACTCCTGTGTGTACACATATGAACATTCATAGTAAAGAAAACATTAGTGCAGTCTGCATTAGCGAACTAATTTAGCGTGTATTTCATCTATTTATTCAGCTGACAGTACTTGAGTCACGAGTGTAACTATTCACTATACACTCGGCAGTAAGACATGGGCAGAATATGCTATCTGGAGAAATTAAGGGCGTGTTCTACAAAGATAATAATATTCAACAAGCATAATTTCAAAGTTCATAGTTAGATCTCTATACAAAACGGGAATTCCTACTTTCACCGTAAATTATTTATTGCTGTTCTTGCATCTATGCAATCCATCATGATTGCTTTATTAAAGAAGATACATTATGCTAAACGACGAGGTAGTAACAAAGTTTGCTACTAAATGAGAAATCAAGTTTTACACCCATAGCATTGGAGCTGAGTTTTGCAATCTTTTTAATCAAAGTAATTTTAGATATTTCAACTAATCAGCATTATGTTTCAGTCAGTGTAAATCAGTTCTGTCCCTGTTACAATACTCAAAGATACTGCAACGATACCCTTTTCCAACGTAATTTTGGCAAGTACTTGTTACATTACAAAAATTACATTGTTTCTTAATTTGGAAGTCACGGATTATTAGAATACTTTTAAATTTAAATAATGAAAAACAACAGCGCTGACACATATTTTTGTACGGAACCCTCTTCACATAAGACAACCTTCACTAACGTAGTTTGGACGCAATGGGGTATTACTTTTAGTAGCGGTGTTTCTCGTTAGAGCTTTCGATTAAAAGGCGCATTAAATAGAGCATATTTTCAGTATCAAAAACTCAAAAGTTAAATCTGAGTAATTCTTGATAGCTCCTGTATAATTCAGTGTTCTCTTTCTTCTTTAATAAATTCATGAAGCGCCTATCGTTCGAATTGGAAAAATAAGTGCTATGCAGATAAAACTAACCAGTTTCAACAAAAAATACTATAACCTTCATATAGCTCGTTAACTTAAGTAAACTATAACTGCGACACCTGCGGTGCTTTAGATTTTTGAACCGTTTAATTCACAACTTTACGTGTACAAATAATAAAGGCCATTTTGACATAATATCGTGCGCAGATTATCGGTAAACTTTTTGCGAATAGACACAAAAATCACGAATTATCGAAATGACGAGCGCTTTAATTGAAAGAATTTAGAATTGTAACAGTAATCTTTTGAATTTGCTCAGAATTGTGCGAAATCAGTAACATTTAATTTCAAATACAATTTTTGCAGCATATTCTATTATAATATTATTATCGAATATTGCGTCAATTTTAAAAGATAACCGTTAAATTCATAACTTGTTTTGATTGAAGCAAAACGGCACTCACTTAAGATC
Source organism: Hyphantria cunea (assembly GCA_003709505.1). NCBI lineage: Eukaryota > Metazoa > Arthropoda > Insecta > Lepidoptera > Erebidae > Hyphantria > Hyphantria cunea. Next base: position 1,874,114 of record PKRV01000116.1, read on the forward strand.
TTTTATAAGGTTTGAAAAACGACTTGAACCTATTACATTAATTTTTAAAATACTTCCACTATACATAATATAGTATATCTATTCTTATAAGGGTCGAGGTTAGATTAGTCGAAATTCGAACAAATTTATATTAACTTTCTGGACTAGTCATTCAGCTTTAGCAGGTAGCTTAAGCGACCGTAGCTTGAGGTTTCGGGTTCGAGACCCGGGTCGGATCAAAGTTTGTATAATCAGCAAATATTTGTTTCGGAGTTTCTATGTATAATATGTAAAAATAGTGTTATGTATTTATGTCAGTAGTCTAGTACCCACAATACAAGCTCTGCTTAGTTTGGGACTAGATGGCGTTGTGTGTTAGATGTCCGAAATATTTATTTTTTATAAACTTTAAGCGTGCCGAATTCCATACTCCTCCGGTCGCATAATTTTCGTGAAAAGGAGTACCATATTTTTACTTCTCGTATAAATGTAAAATATTATCTATATTAATATATAAAGGGTTAAGGCCATACGTCCCTACATTGGCCAAGTGCGGGTTGAGGACTGGAGGAGACCCGAGCCCAGCAGTGGGACATTATGGGTTGTTGATGATGATGATAAATATATAGAGGAGAAACTAAGCATCTTACAGTAATTTACTGTAAGTTGTTAAAGATAGTGATGGCGACATGTTTTACATGTCTCCACTCTTTGCGCTTTGCTTCGAACTAGCTGACCCGCTCAACCTCGTCTGCGCCTCCTATTGCACGTAGCGTGATGTTATAAAAGCGTGAATTAATATGTTTATGGTAAATAAGGTTATTGTGAACCAACCCAGAGGCATATGCTGTCTCAAATTTAATCAGCGTGCATAAGCAGTACACCAGACCGCCATAGTATGAGTTACTATCCAGACTTGTCTGGATTCGCAATAAGTGTGATGACTGCCACTTTCTTCTCATGCTGTCTATCAGATAGAAGTAAGGCAACCCCTATTTAAAAATAAAACCTTTATGCTTTTGATAATAAGTTAGGATTTCTGTATTTTTTAATATTACAACTCAGACGACAAAGGAGTAAATAGGTTTTCTATATTTGCCTGCCAAAGTTAGTCTATTCTGTCTAATGAATCAGCTGATCGTGACTACTCCCGCCTGTGATACCTGCAACTTAATAGTCACTACCTTGTCGCCTTTTGGGTGCCTGTTCTCTCCAGAATTAAGAAGAAGAGGTTCAGGTTTCTTATAATCTTCCTGCGTGGTAAAAAGCTATGAAAAAAATTATTGACACTGATTTTAATGAGCCTACGGCAACGTCCCATTTTTATGAAGCCATAATAATATTTATAAAAAAAAGGTTCCAAATGACTGAACAAGTAAAGAGAAGACTGTGTTATACAAAAAATGTGGTGGGGCAAGTCATTAGACATTAGATCATTAGATGGTGAAATACATTAGCATACATCTCCAGACATTTTTTCATAACAAAGCTAGATAATCTTTCTTAACATTTTACCAAAGTGATGAAATCCCACGAAAATAACCGCAACCTACGAAATTTCACTTTCAACAAAAAGCCCGGTCGTGACATTAACGTAATCAAAGTTATTGTAGTAGAGAAAATTCGATTAAGTACTCTTTCTATTTGTAAAATGATGAACCTTGAAATGAAGCGCAAAATGAATTGCAGGCCACTTATTTCTACCGTTTTTATTTAACCTGTTGCAAATATACCGTAATTCTAATATACCAACAATTATTTTCCCCTATGACCCCTCCTACTAATTCACATTTTAATGTAGTTATATATATATATATATATATAAATAAAAATGAATCACTGAAATGTATTTTATATATGCGCATGACTCTGGATCAACTGCACCAAATTGAATAAAATTGTTGTATTCATTATTGTGGGGATAAGGTTTGTATAGAATAAAACTAAAAGGCGGGCATAAAAACTACCACAGAAAATAACCAGAAATTTTACCAAAAAAAGGACTTCCAGAACTGGACCAATAAAATGAAATAGGACCACACGGGAAGCACCAGCTTTCAAATAAAAAAAGAATCATCAGAATCGATCCCCAGTTGGATGTTCTGGGGTAATAAACATAAATAAAAAAAAAAGAATAGATAACCCCCTCTTTTTTGAAGTCATTTAAAAAAACTCACTCGTCCAAAAACTAGAAGTATTTACTTCATTACTATGCCAATGAATTTAATTTAAACCATGTAAAATACCCATGTAAATTTAATGTTAAAACCATGTCTTAAATTGTCTAATTTAATGATTATACAAATTTTGAAATTACCTACTAACCCTTGACTTCCTATTTGTATATAAAATATTGTGCTCCAACGAGCTGTTTGTCATGATGCCTTCGGTCGTATTCTTCCAGTGCACAGATACCACCAAAAAGAGTCCATCTTTACCCTTCATACAAACATTGTCGTAGATGATAACGTTGTCAATTTATAGGCCAAAGAAATATCTTTCCTCTAAAACCTCCAACTAAAAGGGCTGGCATTATGTCTTTCTGTTATCGCTGTAATAAGAAACACTGAAAACAGAATATTTAAGGGGGTTTCTCATATAACAAACTTACCTTTTTTGCTCGTTTTTGCTTGATATTGATAACGCCAATGAGTAAACTCTTGAAAGGTATAGGTAATGGTACGGAAACCTTCCTCCGTGACTCCGACTAGCACTTTTTTATCTCTTAAGATTAATCATTTTAATTCAACTCAAGAATCAAAATATCAATATTATTCCACTTTTGAACAACCATAAATAATTTAATAAGCTTTTATTGATATTCTTAAGGTTACGGAAAATAGACAAAGTATTTTTACGCACGTAAAAATCTGATTTAGTGTGCGAATTAGCGGAACTTGGCGGGATTTTACCCGAGCTATTTGTTACGTTATTATATTGTAATCTCTGATTAGATACACTCTATGAAACTGGCTTATTGTGACTTCATCTGCGAGTATACGAGTACTTGTCTTTATTATACTAAAAAGTTAACTGTAAATTGAGATAGTACGACTTACGTTTTAGAAAAAGTGCGGTACTTAAAGAAAAAATTGCACGGTCGTTTAAAAAATGCGGAGATTATGAACGGATGACACAAAAAGTATCTGTATGTGATTACGTGAAGATTAGACTTTTAACTTAAACTCAACTAGATATGAAACAGTAACCATTGGTATTGCCTCGGTGGCACAGTGATAGCGTATGCCTGCTGTGTTAGAGGTCTCAGGTTAGGTTCCTAAGTCGTTTGTATGATCTGCAAATATTTGTTTCGTAGTTTGACTGTTTTCTTTGTACAAAATGTATGTATTTAAAAAAATGTGTTGACTAGTACCCATAATACAAGCTGTACTTAGTTTGGGACTAGATGGCGTTGTGTATCAAAATATCCGAAAATATTTATTTACTTATTGGTATGGTTGATATAGTCAACAATGATCTAAGTGGTTATCGATTTGATTCCTGATAAATTGGGTGAAATTTATCTATGGACGATTCTCCATATAAAGAAATAATGTTTTTGATATAACTGTACAGAATAGAATATATTTAAATTCAAATACATTTTGTACGCCAGTAATTACAACTGCAGTATTTATCAAATTACTAAAATAAGTGCTATAATATAAGTAAGATTTTTCTCCATTTAACCTAGACATGGTAAAGATACTGAAACACGAAACGTTACCAGACCACACTAAAAACATGATCCGATCTTTATTTCCCAAAATTGTCTCGAATCTTTTGACGATAAATCATAATTCTATGAAAATGTGAGTACGTGGTTCCGTTCTTGTAAAAATGAAGTAATCTTTACCGACACGTTTCTGATAGCGAAATGATAACGAGCAAACAGTAATTTTGCAGTTAAAAAAATTACCGTTTCTTTCTGAGTCGACAGTAACAGCCTTGTAAAACTTCTAGATTAGCTTTACATGATCAAGCCTCTGGTTTGTGTCTCTAGTAAGATGATATAGACTAGTGCCCTGAAATTTAAAATATTACAATCTATAATTAAGGAGTAGACAAAAAAATACTGTACGGTTTTTTGCACGGTTGATCTAGTGGTTTGAGTGGTCGCCACGCCGTTTCCTGCTGCGCCAAGTATTGTGGGTTCAAATCCCACATGGGACAACACTTTTTGTGATCCACAAATGTTGTTCTAAGTCTAGGCGTTTTATGTGTCCGTTTCATGTATGTTTTTAAAGTCCCCGCACCACAGAATGCAATTGATTGATGAAATCATAATACGGTAGTTGTCATTTAAAAAAAAAACTTTATTTAAAGAAACCAGGGTTGTTCATAAAATGATAAAAGTCGAATATGTTATATCTAATCAAACCGAAATTACAAATCACGTTTAAATTTGTAATGTAAAAACAAAATAAATTAAAAGCAATACTATACAATTATTTAGTAATTTTAACATTGGAAGCAAAAAACACTGGAGTGATGTTAGTTTTCCTAACTTAAATTGATAAATAATACACTAATACATATAAGAAAGGGACTGTTGGCATCTTCACATGTGCAGGTAAAAAGCGGAATGTTTAAAACTGCGACTATCCTGTATACTCTTAGATAAAAACGTTTTTTTTTATTATTCCTATACAAATGATTACGACACAGCTACTATAAGAAAAGAATAAAAATTAAAACTGGGCAAGTTACCTGTCCCTTAGCTGGAGAACATGTCTCAAAAACTGTCGGAAAGTTCTTGCGGGGTTTTTTTTATACACAATCAATTTTTAAGAAACATTGAATAGAACGTATGGATTCTGACAGCTCCAGTAACATAATAATGTAATTGATACTGAGAGTACTCTCGCATCCTTACAAAGCAGGCGCGTGTGTCGCGTCCACGCGTTATCGCAGAAGGCGTGGGAGAACCACGCTTCGGCATGCATGGGCCGGCTCGACCGGAGCGATACCACGGCCTCACAGAAAACTTGTGTCAAACAGCGCCTGCGCTGTGTTTCACCGAGTGAGTGTCCTCACTCACTCGGTGAAACACAGCGCAGGCGGTTTACCGGAGGCCCATAATCCAACACTTCCCCTCATACCCCTCCCCATCCCCCAAGGCCGGCAAAGCACTTGTGAGCCTCTGGTGTTACGGGTGTCCATGGGCGGCGGTTATCGCTTACCATCAGGCGATACGTTTGCTCGTTTACCCCCTATTCCATAAAAAAGGCTGTAATTGTTCGTAAATCGATGTGTAATAAGTGGTAATAAAGATGAAAATCTTATAAATACCTTCATTGCATGTTGCATGTCAATGATCTCGTATCGGTGCGATCACAGAACAAACGTGTCGGTAAGTAAGTGATTACACACTCGGCACGCTTACAGGAAATCAATTAAATACATTTTCGCGCGTAGCTTACGCACCAGCGTTCCAGCAAATATCTGATAATGACCTTACTTTCTTTGATAGGTTGGCCAACCACAGAGGAGAAAACAAATTATGATAACTTTCTGCAAGTAATATTGCAGTATACTAAACACGGCAACAGAAATACGTTATCTGGGAAAAATTCAACTCGCTAGCTGTCATGGTTCATGAGATACAGCCTGATGACATACAGACGGACAGCGGAGTCTTAATAATAGGGTGATATTTAACTGAATTTTCGGTTCAATGATAATAAAATATGGCCTATATCACTCCTAAATACTATCGCTTTCATTTAGGGAAAGAATTTTCTGGATCGCATCAGTACTTCCAAAGATTACCCCCTACAACCATACAAAATGAACCTCTTGATAATATAAGTATAGATATGAACATTCTTTGCATAACCTCCACTGTTTTGAATATACACTTTATAATATTGTTTTTTCAATAAATTTTCTTAGAAAACAGTTGTTGAATTGAGGATATATGTTTGTTTTGAAGTACACATTTATATATAAATGTGTACTTCAAAACAAACATATTTTGATTTGTTATTCAATGGCCACAGGCGCCGATAGGAATTCCCAGATACTTATCTTTTATATACTCCTTGGGTACAGCCTCTACACAGTCGTCTGTATTGAATGATGTCTAACATTTCGAGTTGCCAAAAAATTCTGAGGAAATGAAGCCAATCGGAGGTGGATGATAGATGGGGTAAAGAGGCTATTGTGCCTATTGGAACAAAGAAATACATATAACTAAGTGTGGGCTGCTGCTGCTATAGACTCATTAATTGTTCTTCCAAAGTCTCTAGATGCACCACTATGATATATACTGTAATCCACTTATGAATTTTTAGTTGCAAGTGTCCATAGGAGTGGGTAGTTTTTTTTCATGGAATAGGGGGCAAACGAGCAGACGTTTCGCCTGATGGTAAGCGATTACCGCCGCCCATGGACACCCGTAACACCAGAAGCATCACAAGTGCGTTGCCGGCCTTCGAGGGCGGGGAGGGGGAAGGGGAAGGGGCCCCTTAAAATAAGGTGACCTGCTTGCTCGTTTGCCCTACATACCATTGTGGCAGGCTTCCACACACAGCGCAAATAAAGACATAATACAGCGCCATCTACCAAGGACACGCCGAACTAACATTTAATTTGGGTACCTTTTATAGTTATCAGACTATATTACAGAAAATGATTTGTTTAATCCATACTAATAATATAAATTCGAAAGTAATTGTCACGCTTTGAGGGCTAAACCGTTACACCGATTATAATGAAATTTGGCATGGAGATGATATTGATTTTTGAGGAAAGACATAGGTTACTTTTTGCTGCGATGACCAAGATAGTATCATCTACCCTAAGTATAAACGAATAAATGCAAATATTAAAAAAATAACATCCTGTGTGCTAGGAAAGCACGCTTGTCCTTTCTAATTCAGATATCACTACAGGTTCTGATGTACTAAAAAGGGAAAATTGTACTAAAATGAAAAAATTGATATCGAAACATTTATTTTTCTGTCAATAATTTAACTTATTAATACCTATACATAAAACAAATAAAGGAAGACATACCATATCTTGGGTATTATTTGACAAAAACCAACATACTATCGTATTTACATAAATACAGCTTAAGGTGTACTATTCCTGAAGTTTCTAATTACATTTTGTATTAAAACATTAGTTATTAAAAATATTTACCAAAATAGTAAAGAGACTTGCATTCTTGTATAGTATGTGATCGTTAAAATTAAACGTTATAGCATCAACTCCCAATATTTAATGTCTTTAATGGTTAATTATTTTTTCGATCGATCGATTTTTAAACCTGTTTATAAGTATAGCTATAGATTTCCGTAAAATTCGATATCTGGTATTATAAAAAACTGAAATGTAGTTAAATACTTACAATCTTATAATATTTCGTATAACATTATTATTATACAATTTGTTAACATAAACAAAACAATGAACATCTTAACTCTGTCTTCTTGACTGGAGTGGAAGACTTGGAACAAACGCAACAAACTACGTGAGTATGGCAAGTATATAATTAAAATATGAAAAATAATAATTTAAACTAAACGTTTGGAATGATTCGACTTATGCTAAAATTATTTACACGATTATAACAGAAACAGCGCGTAATACAAAATACCTAAATTATTTACATCTGTATCACTTTTAAACATCGTTGTACATTTTTCAAGTCAAATTTTTGTTCTTATTTGATCGCGCTACGTCGTTCGACTAGCGTCCGATTGACACCTGACTTATCGGTTCCCGAAACCGCAGTAACAGACATCACTTTCGCATAAAATATTTAACAAATTAGTCGTTCTTTTTTAAAACCAAACATGCCTAACACTTTTTTTTTGTACTAAACAGGTAATGAGCAAGAGCCTACATCGTTGTGTGTTCACTTCGTAAAAAGCACAAATTGAGTGCATTTTGAGTTACATATCACACATTATTGGGTATTGGTAGTACTGGTCACTTGTTTCACTCAATCTTTATCCCCCACGAATCTGTAGGCGTCTGGTGGAGGCTCGGGCATGCAATATCCGTGATAAGTGCGAATATCTTCTATAGCGTAAGTTATACCTGACAGAACCCCGGTCTCCGTGTGGTGCTTTGGACAAGTGTGACCTCGTGGGCATTGACAGATAGTATTTGCATTGACTTCATCGATTTGTTCATGTCGGCGCCTCGCTGAGAATAACTTGCAGGGCTCCTTTCTCGAACAGCGTAGCCTCTGTAATAATCGAACGCAACAATTTAATCAATCATCAATACATATAATAAAATAATGAATTCAAAACAATACTTTTTATAATTCTTGTCTGTTTATCTGTAAGTTACGTAATTCTTGTCTGCTTTCATCTCGATTGGTTCATAAATAAAATAGTTATATCAGTTTGAGGAATCACCGCGGTACCGACCAAAATAATTGTAATTAAGTAATTTAACCGTTACAACTCAGATCTTTAGACATTTTAAAAAATATTCAAATTTCCAATACCTATGAAATTCCCAGCATAAAAGTACAAAACTCATTGAAGTATTGATATGAAACTAGTTCCATCTATCGTTTCGCGATAAAACTATAGTCGTCGTATAATAGTAAAGTAAAAGCAACTCACGCTCTGCGGTGAACACGCAAACTGGTACTGGTTCCCTTGTTCACCGCTAGGTGTCGTATACGGTAATTTCTTCAACAGATATGTCACCGAGTACTTGGGACAGTGACAGTTGACGATTTGTTGAGTAGCGTTGCTGTCGGTGAATGAGTAGATGATCCAGGCGGCGTCTTTGAAATATCGGCATTTTGGAAGACGTTTCACAGGCTCACATGTTTTGTACAGAGTAGTTTTATCGGCCAATGTGTGGTTATCGTCCGCATTTAAATCACTGGAATAAAAATTATCATCATGTTTTTGTGAGCAATATTCGAACCACAAATGATATAATGTACGTTAAGAACTCAAACGAAAAAACGAAACTTTGTCAAAGGAACACTTAAGTAAGGCTTTGGTGGCCTCATATTGCTTCCATTCGCTTAATTTGGTATTTAGAATTTACCTACTCAGTCCATAGATGAAACATTAATCCAAAATATAAATGTATAGTATGTACATTAGTATTTAGAGAGTCTAAACTTTTTTATATCGCAATCCTATATTTCCCTAACTATACCTTACTCCATTTCAGTCATTATTACTTTAAGCACTTGGTTTACTTTGAGTAATAAAAAGAACATATTTTTTACTAAAACTGAAAGCATTTTCAATGTATAAATTGCAGTCATTAAAAAAGTAAATCAAAACATGCCATGTCTAACACACAACAAATCCTAAAAATCTTTTTCAAATATGCTTATTAGCAATTGAATAAATAGATTTTTACATCGATGAACCAAAATATATTAATATTTGGTATAACTTCATCTAGTTCTTAGAATTACATTGTTACTGATACAGGTGAATATTAAAAGGGATTTTAACCTACTTTAATATTCCAAAAATTATAATGAAACTATTGTAAATATTTTTTGTTTTCTATATATTTATCGTGCCGAGTATGCAAAATAAATACATACCTAGAACACGGCCTATGTCCCAAGCAACGACACTTCCTCTCGATCCAGGGCTGCGTCGCATCATACAGGTCCACTTTACTGCACACTTGTCTCGGTCTACAGTCCGGCAGATCCTCCTCTGAACCCTGGAAACACCAGGGAAATTTAATTAGTACATTGTTAACAACAATGAACAGTGTCACAGTCCCCTAGAATGACTGTGACCTTCTCTGTGTTTGGCTTGCATTAAAAAAAAAAGTTTTAATCCTTGTTAAAAAAAAGTCTGTACACGTAAAATTTCGCGACAGCATATAAAAGTAATTTAAAATTATACGCTGTAGCAATATAACTGTATTCACTTTATTCCAAGACGTGTTTTCCTTGACCGCAACAAAAATCACATACAAACGAAACACAATGGTAATATTGAACACAATTTATTCAAAGCATATTTGCGTTTTAGCATTACTCTGCATGTAATCTATCAAACTTTGCGTATAACTGTTTATCATTCAGCTTGCGTCGCTATCGATATATTCTCCAATACAATTCAAGTCACAGAATTCTAAGGCAGAAAAAGCATTATTAATCATTACCACAAAAGACGACGGCGTGAGAAAAATGGAAGGTGTTCCGAAGACACCTGCCATCCAAGGGTACGTAATGAAAGAGATTATTATGAGGTACGACTTTAAATCGATGTTAATCATAACGTTCTAAAAACGAATCACAACATGAACATGTGCGCTCCGTATCCATTCATTATTTTTTGTCGAAAAGGACCATCGGTCGTACTTCCGACCGGAAGACGTGCCATTCGGCAACCTGTTAGCTGTGGGAAGATTTTTTCTGCGTACAACTTGCAGGGCTACTGCCTTTACGCCGCCAATAATTAAGTTATTAGTCAGTTATAAATTCTGGTATTTAATTGAAAATGATCAACATCCGATGAATAATAATTTTTGTGTCGCTTGTTTATGAATGTTCTATAATTTATGACAAACGTCACTTTGTTGTTCATCTAGCAACATTTTTAAGTATTAAATATACTGCTTTATAATGTTTGTGTATCACAATCATATTTTTACGCAAAATATATATACAACTTAACACAAAATTAATAAAAATAAAAATTATGAATCAGAATAATTATTTCAAATATTAGAGTACTCTTATTAAATACTCTAATGGATCCCATGTGTAATCGATAAAAAAATCGTATTTTTCACTTTAGAAAACAACTTAAAACATTTTATTCCCTTATCTACGTGCGTATGCATATAAGCCTCTATCCCTTTATTGAATACAGTACATACTAAATTATAATGTGCGTAAAATACAAGCTACCACCAATGTTCTCTAAACCATACATAATTCCAATCGTAATAAAATATTATATTTCTCTCGCATTCTTACATCAACACACTTCGACAATGCTGTTCTTAACACAAATGTGAAAAAAGATTTTTTTCGTTGTTCCGGATATGCTACCCGTTTCTTGTGTATTGCGATAGATTTCGCGGAAATGGCCTCAGTTGGAATCTTCCAAACACCGGATACAGCCCTTTTGTGTAACAAACAAAAAGCCATACCACAGACATTGTATGGGTTGTTGACTTACTCCGCCAAGAGTTTACCTTCATTTAACGGAGCCTTGTCGACGACGTGAATGCTAATGCCGGTTGTAAGAAAATAACAATTCGGACGCTTTTGAATCCTTAATAAGGAAACAAAAAATACAATAGTACTACGCTGTTTGTATTTAAGAGCCTTATTGTCAATCTTGTTTCGGGAAATGTGTAGGATTCTCGCAGATTTATTATTACTATTACTGTGGTGCGCTGTCGTGTGGTTAATTTATTTATGAATACGACCACAGATTATACAAACGACTAGCCGTTGTTAATGCTTGACGAGACGTCGGATGCTCTTAGGAGACTTTTTGGAAACGATATCTGAGACACGAACAGTGTGCTGAAGGCGACAGTCTTAAAGGACGTAGGTTTCGTTTTAGTTCTTTTCTTAGGTCGAAATTAGCAAGTAGCGTAAGAACATTATGTTCTGCCTTCTTCTCACGACAGTAAGGTACAAATTAGATCACAAGTATCTAGATACTGTTTAAAAGAGCCCAGGGCATTATACGACGAGCGGTAAGCTATAAACTTTTTATTCGATAATTTGAATTGAGATTAAATTTACCTTTCCGTTTACAGGACTTTGATTTTATGTTATGGGGCTACTTATTGGACAAAATATACCACACAACATAAAAGCTATTAATATACAACTAACCAGTAAACATAAAAGAAATATATTGGTTTGTTTTGTGGTAAACGTAAGAATAAACATATTTTATTACGAATAAGATAAACATAAAAATGCTTTAGTATTTATTAGAACTAGACCTGCCGCTATTAATGTGGGATACATTAATAGCGGTTACTCGATGTTTCAATTTCTACTCACGGCTTAAGTTTGTCATCAAGATGACCTAATATTTATAAATTTATATCCAAAAGCAATTAGATTGATTAATAATTAATTCCTATGTACCTAATAAACTTCAAAAATATACCAAGCTAATTTAAAACTTTTAGAGAAAAATCATTTATGTGTTAGGAACTTTAGCGGTTACAGTTGCATTATGGCTCACCTGACACAAAAATAAAATTTTTTTCGATTCGTAAATGATCTTATTAAATAAGCGAAATATTAATAACTTCTAATTTTATTGGAACTAAATGTAACAATTATGTTATTCATGTCACTTAATGGTTCATTGGGAGATTTGCACAATGCAAATGGATTTAGATAGATTTTATACCGTGAGAGAGCCATGCTTCGGCATGAATGGGCCGGCTCGACCGGAGTGATACCACGGCCTCACAGAAAACCGGTGTGAAACAGCGCTTACGCTGTGTTTCATCGAGTGAGTGAGGATACCGGAGGCCCATACCCCAATCCAACGCCCCCTATCCCCCTCACCATCCCCTTTCCCCCCAGGCCGCCATAGTGTGGGTCACCATGCTGCATTGTTCTTTTTCGCATTGAGGATGGTGACCACCACTCTTGGTTTCTGCTCATGCTTTCCATCAGGCAGGGCAGAGTCATTTTGGCAGCTTAAATATAAAAAAAAAAAAAAGATTTTCACCCAGTGATGTTTCAAATGATCGTAAAAAAGCCAGAAAGGTAGACTCCAATGGTAGAATCAAACAACGTTGGTATACTGTTATAAGACAATTGTGTACCAAATTTTTTAGCAAGATTTGAAAACTTTAAAAGACATATTTGGTGGCGGCTTTTTGAAGATTTTTATATGATTCAGGAAGTTTTCCCAAGATTTTACTAGAATATATTAGATTGACGCTTTATAGAAGCAGGCTTACATGTAATAAATTTTTATAAAATAATGACTTCCAAGGGATACAGTTTCTATCATCGGAAAATGTGATAGTTTCCGGCGAGCTTTCGAGGAAGTTTCTGATTGGAGTTGTTTGAAGTTTCTGTAGCGTAGAGGTAGCGTATGCGACTGCTGTGCTTAAAATCTCGGCTTCGATTCCCGGGTCGAATTAAATGTTTGTATGATCTGCAAATATTTGTTTTAGAGTTTGGGTTTTTCTGTGTTTAATTTGTTTGTATTTACAAAAAAGTATACATATATTTATATCAGTTTTTATTAAAAAAGATTTCATAAAAATAGGTCTACGAGTAGTTTATTGATATCTTCTCGATAAGGAAGTACAGCTAATAATAAAGGCAGCTGGTTCGAGCCTTCTTAAACATCTTAAAGTGAAAGCTGAGTATTTTACCATTATTATGTGTACAGTTAATTTTTTTACCTAAGCTCGTAAACAAAACTAAAAACAGATTTAAAAAGCTAAAAACCGATTTTTTGAGAAGTATTGTCACTGCTGGACAGCGTGATACCTCTTTTCTCAGGAGAGGCCTCTGTCTACCAGTGGACTGGTAAAGACTGTTGATGTGAGAAGAATTGTTCGCTGTTTAAGGGTCTTAAAAAGTATGGTTTATGGATGCTAGTACTATTACCTACAAGTATATTTGTATTATTAGTAGCCGACCCCAAATTGTATTGGGAATGATAAAGGCTAATATGACATATATGTGCATTTAAGTTGTCTCTTGCTTATAAATAAATCGACACACTGCAGAGAGGGAAAGTGATCTGATAGCCATCGAACTAGAAAACTAACTACTGAGCTACTAACTTTTGAGCGCAAAACTTACGTTGTTTGTTTCGGTATTGTTATAGCTGTTAATCTAGAGTGCGAAAATGAATAATACGATATGTTTTACGCAATTGCTGTTCGCTGGTACTGTGACCACAGCCTCAGTCGTCAGGCCCTTTGTTGGGTGTTGTAGGGGTGAGCGGGGCGGAGGGCGCATCCGGTCGCCGAACAGGTGGCGCGCGCGCAGCCATCGCCGCGCCCACTCTAATGAAATAATTTGTTAGCCGCACCGACCTTCCACAACCTTCTCCATATGCCTATCTTATTCTGATTTGTAATAGTAACAGACACCTATTTCTCTCAGACTTACAGTTTAACAGTGCTACTGAAGAAAATTGAAAACATCAGATTCTTGTTCTAAATATTCGTATGGAATTCACTAATATTTTATTTTTTTATTTAAACTAGTATAAAAAATATTGGTATGTAGGTCAGTTTTAATGAAACAAATTAAAAGACCTTTATATTTCTCTGTATCGTTTTATCGTTTTAACCACAGGAAACATATTTAAAGCCGTTCATTCATAAATATGAATGTTTATGAGATCATTTTATAAGTAATAAATTAAATTTAAATTTTTTAATTATTAAATCTGCAAATATTTGCTTCGGAGTTTGGTTGTTTTCTATGTATAATATGTATGTATTTACAAAAAAATGTATTTATGTATTCATATCAGTTGTCTAGTACCCATAATATAAGCTCTGCTTAGTTTGGGACTAGATGGCGTTGTGTGTTAGATGTCCGAAATGTTTATTTATTTATTTATTTAAATTAGCGACACAATCGTATAATAAAATAATAAATTTTACATTAATAATTATGCAAAATAAACTTTTATGCAGTTCTTATAAAAGCCTTTGTTATACAAAATGTGAGTTTTGACTTGTTTGGTTTGACTCGGGCTCGCTTATAACACGCAATCTGATGTTTTGTGTTAATGTTATGTAAAGAAAAGCTTTTGTGTTTTGTTTAAGCGTGCACTTAAAAACAACAGACAAACTCGGCCTTCGGTATAAAAAAATTGTACATCTATATAAAATTATCCCATTTGTAATCCAAATCAGGCTTTTTAGTGTTTTTTCATAATCGTATTATCATAAATCATAAACTATGTTTCTTTAATATTTTGTATTTAATTATTAGTTAGATATAACGTCGTCGTATAATAAATAAAATACAAAAATTGGAGGCCTCCGGGGCCGGACGCCGGATGCTCTCCACCATTCCGGGAACACAGGTAGCTGGTAGCCGAGAACAAATTACTAATCCAGTAATTACCCCGTAGCCTTCGGTCACATGTTATTTATTACGAGAGCAATTAGACGCAGCCTCCGGCTGTACCAGCCTCGAATGTAAGTTAATTTGAGGATGTGAATTGGGTTTTTAATAGGTAGGTATAAAATTAGGTTTTTTGATTTTTGACAAAGGGGATAAACTAAATACTTAAATTATTATTTGTCGCTTCGCGTTGTTAATATTACTTTGGAAAATTGTTTTATTGTAAAGTAACATAAAAGAAACTTGGTTATTATTAACTTTACCAGCTTGGTTATTATTAAATATAAAAATTTGAATTAAAAAAATGATCAAAAACTCATTGTTACGACAACAATATTACAGAATCGTTGACAAAAAATAATTCAAAAGTAGACGATTAAGATTACAGTGATTATGATTACTGGTGACAGATATTTCAAATATTCCTATTTGAGGCAGATAATTTTAACTGTATACCTAAATATGTAATTACTCTTATAATAACTACGTGCTACATTCAATTATTTTAATTAATCCAGTTTAAGTTTACCATAAAGGAATGTATAATTTTTTCTTCCGCAATAAATCACTACCGAATCCTGTGTCAATACTATTAATATATATAAAAAACTAACAACATAAAACAAGAGCCGTATAAAATTAATTACTCAAATGGCTAAATTTATTTTAT
The DNA here is from genome assembly GCA_003709505.1 of Hyphantria cunea. NCBI lineage: Eukaryota > Metazoa > Arthropoda > Insecta > Lepidoptera > Erebidae > Hyphantria > Hyphantria cunea. Next base: position 1,889,818 of record PKRV01000116.1, read on the forward strand.
GATTGCCACAATAACTCGTAGATATTTAAACGTTACGCATAACTATAATCAAAATATTTAAATTTAATTATATTTTAATATAACTACACTCTATAAATCATGCAAACGGTTAATTAAGGCAGCACGGAGTACGTTGGCGTATCGTATATGGAACGACGTTGACGACGCATTCAAAAGACATCAACGCCTCGCGTTTCTGTTTGTCCGTAGTGAATGATTGGCCACGCGCCGTCACTGTCTCGTGTATACAAGTACTTTGTCATACATATACATGTCAAACATATGTGTCCAATGACACCGGCAGTTATGAAACGACTCGTATAATGTCCGTGCGTTATTATACCTACGCGAATGTAAACACTTGGGTACGTGTTGTATGCTAAATAAAGTTGAAACTTGTTTGGGATCATTGCGATAGAACTAGAATTTTCCTTCGATGCGCTGTTTCGGTTATATACACCAGGATTGTGATATGTGTGATCCTAGATTTAATTTTCCAATGGTTGGTTTAGATTCAATACTTTCGCAATTGTTTAATCAAAATCCCAAAGAATGATCTAATCCTATATTGAAAACAATTGATAATCAGAAACTGAGAAAATCGTAGATTAGAATTGTCTTTGGTGACGTATCTATTAATTGGAATGAAGAATCTTCGTGCCTCTAGTTCTTGATATTTGATCAAAAGGGATCACAATACCGGTTGAAAAAAAATACCTTTTGACATAAAAAAATATATAACACAGTTTAAAAAAAGAGATTTCTAAACAAACAGACAATTTGAATACCTTCAAATCAATGTTCAAACACTTCACATAAAGAATTTAAAAATCTCAACTCTCAAACTCACTTCCTCATATTACACAGGACGCATCTACACTTATTGTGAAAAGTTGTAAGTGCCCATATATGATAATACACTTACGTCCTTTTACTTCTTTGCTTAGCATGTCTAAGTGTACATACGTCCCTATTGTGGGGCAGGGCATCCGTAGCGGTCCATTGAAGACGCACGTGGCCTCCCCTTGAGACGGAAGCCGGGCCCAGTTAGACTTCCACGTTAATCCCACTCGAGAACACTCGAGTTTATGGGCACGACAATTTATGAGACACTAACGAACTTGTATCAGTTTGAAGATTACTGAGATTATTGTATTATTAACATCTGTCTGAGATATTATTCACTTCAATGGTATTTTAATTCTCATTTAATTTTGTTACTAGAACTTTGTTATACTAAAAGGATTACTACTTATTGAGATATACTTTTTATATTTATTAAAATAAGAAATAATTTATGAAGACAAAATTTCTTTTCATTAAACAAACTTATCAGAAAATGTTGGTCGTTGTAAATGAGTTCTATAGTGTTATAATTAATTATTTTATGTGACGCCTAAAAAAGGATCAGATATCTGAAGAGTCGTATATCGTTGTAGTCGTTGACATCAGATAGATCTAGTGGGTCTAATGCATAAAACTAAATACTATGAATTGTGAATAATTTATCAATTACATCAAAAATTATAAACATATATGTGTATATAGGTATATATACTTTCTTTCTCCTTCTGAAAGAGAGAAAGATAGAGCCAGTTTAATGTTGCGGTTACATTCTACATCTAACCCGATTATTGACATGTTTTGGTCCGTATTTATTTTAACCTGTACAGTGTGGTTGGCGTTTACTGTTCTTGTCGCGTTGCTTGCCTTGGAGAGGTTTGACAGCCTTTAATTTTATATTCGACCTATAGACTAGGGCGAAAACAAACTACAAATATCTGGCAAACAAGTACTTTAAACTAAAGGGATATACGATTGACGGCACGGTTGACTTAGTCGTTTAAGTTGTTGCCACCTTGCTTTCTAATATGCTAAGTATTGTGGGTTCAAAACCTGCATGGGACAACCCTTTGCGAGATCCACAAATTATTGTTCTGAGTCTGGGTGTTCTTTATGTCCGTTTCTGGATTTTCGTTAATTCCCCACGATACAGGATGTCTATTCCTAATGCGGCAATTTGCTTTTAAAAAGAAAAGATAAAAGATACGATTAAAATGAAAAGAACCATTATCAATTACAACCAAACAGTATAGTCATACTTATGACTGAGATTGCTAAGACACTACAGTACTGTTTATTTAATCTAAACTTATGTTGGTTACTGGTACTGAATTTGCAAAGTGTGTCCTGTGTATTGTGGCGAATTAAATGTATTTACAACTTTCTAATGAGCCATAATAACCTCACCTGCTCTGAGAAATCTTGATATTAGAGAAAGTTAACCCCCGTACAGCAACGACAGTATTTCTCAAAAATACATACTATTACATGCAAAAGGAAATTTTAAATTCTAACTCAAAAGCAGAAACTAAAGAAAATCAATTCTACACGCAAGCCTTAAAAGATAACTACCAAAGAATATCTCCATTGCGTCTAATTCAACTTCCGAACATTTATCCCTGTTCCAAAGAGCCCATGATTTCGAAGGCCCGTCTCAACGTTTTTTACCCTCGGTTTTCTTGACTCGTGTCCTAATGTCACGCTTTTTGCCTGCACCATCCGTAGCAAAGCGTAAATTATCTCATTACATATTTTGTATTGATTTTATTTGTCTGTAAAGCCGGCTTGGAAAGTTTTGCTTTTGTTAGAAAAGTGTCCAGTCGGTTTTACAACTATGTAAGTTTAGAATAATTTGTTTAATATTTTCATGATTTTGGATTTTCGCATCTACTGTACTTTTAAATCACTAGATGCATGCGTTTCTTTGATTTACCAACGTTAACATGCATGTTGTATTTCAGAACATCGCCATTTAAGATGTATGATTTTTTAAGTTTCTTTGTATCTATTCCACGTCCAATTTTGTCTTCAGTTACATTGAACTACCTTGTAACAAAGCCAAAATTAGGCAAAACATGTGCAAAATTGGTCATGGCATTATATTTAATTTTATCTTAGTTATTACAAAGTCTAAATATATTAAAGCTTGACATGCAGCAGGTATACGTATTTTCTAATGTTTGTACTATAGCCATGATTAAATTGGTGGCAAAGTCAGTCTATCGTTTCGAATTAAAGTAAGATAAAACTTAGCGTGAGTAAAATAAGGTCTTCTATGGCGATTTAAATAAATGTTCTTCCACTTGATGTATAATAAATACTTTTTGGTTACTAATATTCTTAAAAAAGTGACTATGGCGATATTACTATTGTCTCTGTGGTATGATTTTTCTTTATGATATTATTAATCTAGTTGTGAAAATTTTTAATACTGTCTTATATAATTTTAAAGGTTATTTTATTTGCGAAATAAGCAAGATAATTTTGCTTTTTCAATAATCGAACATTCGTGTCTCGTATATGACAAGATAAAACAGCAACATTTGAGGAGAATGCCAGTTTTCATTTATGTAAAATAATTCATACACGAACATTATAATGAATTTATTATGTTCAAAATATTCAAAGGTCAATAATTTAATTGACTAAATATTTAGGTACAATTAAATGGCGCCAGACACTGAATGCGAAATGAAAAACTTACAGTAAAACGCATTATGTTTAACTGATTTTTAAGTTTTTTTTGGACAATCAGCGTTTTATGACTTTTAAATGTATGGCTTTGGCTGATTCATGCGACTTGGATGTTCGTATTGGCATTATTTTTTGTTTTTGTTTTCGCCAAAAATTGCATCACAAGCTGTTTGTGGTACATGTTTTATTTAATAGCTCATTTTTATGATCCTAATGAAGTGTCATTTTGAAATAAAATGTTAATTGTCCTTCGAATGTTTCTGTGGAAATGTATTGGGTTTTGTTTTAATGGCAAGATTAAAGTTCTCTTAATTGAAATTGGTGCCTTCATTTGCGTTATTCCAGCAGTTTAAAAATTTACGAGTTTACTTTTTATTGAACTATATTAAATTTGGTTGCGTATTATTAAACGTCGCCCTTTCGGTCATTATATTACAGTTTTAGAACTCATTTAATGCGCATAAAGTAGGTATCTTCCTTTCCTTTTATAAATATTTTACTTTACACCTAACGCAAAACACGGAACTATCCATTGTGTAATGGAAAATTGGCGTATTACACAAAAACAGGGCGAGTCGCTTGAGGTCGGCGCCTAATCATGCTTTAATAATGATTGATGATCTGCGAATCTAGTGAACTAACGAAGCTTGTATCAAATGATTACGTGGCAGCTTTATAGATAATTTTATTTAAGTCACAGGAAATGATGTGTCATACCAGATCACAATCCACAACACAACCTTTAACTGAAATCTTCATCATTTTGGTAAATATAATTGTATATTTCTCAGCTTTATTAGCAAAATCAAAGATATATTTTGATAAATCATTTTGGTAAATATAATTGTATATTTCTCTGCTTTATTAGCAAAATCAAAGATATATTTTGAAAAAACTGAACAAATAAGATGTAAATACTGTTTCTACTAAGAACTGAACTACTTTATGTATGTAATTTATTATTACCCGACTGCGAAAGAAAGAGGGTTATGTTTTTCGAGTGTATGTATGTATATTTCTGCGGCACATCCTGGAGCTTAAACATCTTGTCGTATATTTGTGTCAATAGATTCGTCTTAGTCGTGAGAATGACACTGGATACATCAAAATTAAAAAAAAAAACAATTAAAGGATTTTTAGCCCCAAGAAGTAATCTCAAAAAATGCATGCATATATATTTTGATAGTATGCATGCATATATAGTGTGGTATCGAAATAAAGAAATTAACGGTGATACGAACATATTATATAACTTATACGTTTTATTAAAAAAAAAACTTCATTTAATGAGGATGGCAGATATTAACGCAGTCGGGTATTTTTTTTTTATAATTTTACTTGTTTTGTAGAGGTGGAATTAATACATAAGGTATTCCTTACTATTCTAACGAAGGGGGCTAGAGTGAAAGATCATTTACCATCAAAGGACGGTTTAAAAATAATTCTAAGACAGATCAAATATAATTTGAACAAAAAGTTACTATCGTGCAATTCACGCAGTATGCAAAGACTACAAACATAAAATGAAATGTCAATGTTGAAAGTTTTGGTCTGACTCTGTATATCCTCTATATATCTAGTCATTTCGGAATTTGACTCAATTTTAATTAATTATTTAGTCAGGGTAAATGAACGTTAATTTATTTTATTTTTAATTATTTAAAATGAATGTTTGAGTCAAAATTTGGACTCAATCAGTGCAGAACTATGTATTATTGAAGCGTATATAAATCAGCTAACCGTTTATATGCATGGACAATATCAATGTATTTAATGTTAACTAAGAATGTTGTGTTATAATAATAAAGCTGTTCATAATTCGCTGTGAGTGAAACCTAACTCACAATCTAATATGTACCGAGTTGATTCGCCGAAGGAGACAATCGCTGCAGTTTATAACTAAATTGTAACGCCATTATCCTATTCCGTATTGATTGACGGTGCCGTGAAACTTTATTGAATATCCCTCTTGTTTAAAGCGGCATCCTTTAGCACGTGTAAATTGCGCCAACACTCAATCTCAACAAGTAGGGATGATGATTGATATCCGAGAGTAATTTTATCTCTTCACATTTCTGACCTACCCAAATTTACTGTGAGAATGATGAAATAATGGCTCAAAACCGCATCGCAACATCAGCGCACTCTTAACACGAGAAGAAGGGAGGATCCAGCAAGCAAATAAGTTAATTAGCCAACATTGCTAGTTGTATTTTTTGTTCTGGAGTATAATATATAATTAAACCTTAAGAGACAGAAGTCACAAGTCACTTAATAAATATATATAAATAAAGTTTTGGTTAATTTATTTGGTTATATAATGATTATATTGTCGTTAAATGTTGGTTCTGTGTTCCTTGTGGATTTTTTAACAACACTTTTAAATGGCATTGAGTTTCTTAAGGCAACAACATAATGTCATTTATTATAATATGAGACGAATCTATTCAGACGTAATCATTGACTATTTCAAAGGACCCGACAGAACTCAAGAGGTGTGTCGCATCGGGCTGATCACAAACATCCTCTTGTACAGTTTAGTTATTCAAATCTCGGGAGCATTAAACTCGCCTATTATTTAGCAGTTGGCACTCGCTGTGCGCCTCAATGATCGATTACTATGAACATTGCCGTCTCTCACACCTGCATAGTGGCACAATTGCAATTCTTGTCATGACTCCCAAAAAAAGTCGGTATACTCGTATATATGTCAAGATTTAAGCGCTAACCATAAAATAAAAGATGAACAAACGACGAGATAACTTTGAATTCCATCCTTTAAAGAGACCATCGAAAGACGGTTACCGTTACGAATGGGCTTAAAGGCAGTAACATAAAAAATGTTTTTTAAACTAAATAGCACACACGGGCCGGGAGCAAAGCTCGGTCCGTAAGTCATCGAAGCTGTCAAGATAAGAATGAGTGAATGAACACCTGCCGCCACTGGTGTTACGCGCGCCCACGCTCCCGCGCAACGCTTCCATTTTGTAATACAATTTCGTTAATGTGTTCGTAGATTACAGTTTTGTGTTTTATGTTGCCTGTTTTTAATGTCCATATTTGAATACAGCAAATGATATTTTTAGACTGTTACCAAAATAAGGTAATTAGGAACTTGGGCTAGAGCGATTATATTCTTAAATCGCTTTAAAATTAAGAGTAGAAATGATAGATGTTAATTTTTAAGATTGTAAGTAACGAAACTCGAAGTCCGGAATCCGGAACTACTTTTATTTTTATTACCATTGAGGTTATTTGTTATGTTACGTGCTCATTTCTTAGTTTTTTTATTGACATATGCGATTAAAAAATATATCAGGTGATATCCGTTGTTGAAGATTCTTGAGAATGTGTTTATTTTTCCGCATTTTGTTTCTCAGTAGAGATTAGTCATGGTGAGACCCTCCGTATATATCAAAAAAATATTTAGCCCACGTTCTCGCACTATTTATCGGTTTTAATTGGTCTAATTGATGGGCGGTACTCTTCGTGGAACGTCGGTAGTATCTTCTGGAAGACCTACAATTGGTGCGTCACTCCTGTGAATCTTAAAATTAATTTACTTAATGCAGGATAATGTTTTGTTTCTCTTCTTGTTTTCGTTTACAAAAGAAAATCTGAAAATACATATAGACAAGAAGCATTTTGCATAGATGGTTGGTATTGTAATAGCATATTATTTAATATCATTGTACAGGGATTTATGTGTACCGAACGTTTGTTTATGCACAAGCAATATATTATGTCTCAGCATTTGATACTTAACTTACTTATTTATCCAAATGCAAAATAAAAATCATATACGACCCAAAGTCTTTCCAGCTCTCTGCTTCTATGACCAATGTAAGATATTACAGGTGCAGTATTTTCACCAAAAATACTAGTAATAATGGCATATGGCAACTTTAATAGTCAAAATAGTTTTATTATAATTTAGTAATATTGATAATTGACAAATGAAATGTTTCAGAAACTGACAATCATTTCCTTTGAAACCCAGCTCGTGATAACCGTCACGATTTGTAAGTTTAAATATTGAATTATACAACAGTATTTCAATAAAGCATTGAAGTTTGTTAATCATATACTGATAGATTGTATTATGAATATTATGAATTATCTTAACCAACTTACTTTGGCGCTAATTTCTACCGACACATGCCACCGGTAATTACTACAGTTTAACATACATTCGCAATATTGTTGGTGCGACAATCTCGATTACTCCAAGTTTTACTTCCAGCTTCAATGCCAGAATAACAACAAAACAGGAAAGTAGGTGCCTTACTTTCAACATTCATTATAATCATAACTAAAAAAAAATGTACAGTGATCGTTGCAAAAGAGCTTTTAAACTTACCCCGGTCTGATATAAAATCTTGAGATCACCCTTCTGTGGCGTTGATATTCTCTTATGGGGAAGAAAAGACAGCTTTTCTGGTCTCCTCAGATGTAGCTCTGCTGATGGCCTGAACGCCTCCAACGGTGTTCTTATCACAGCTCGAACCTCGCAAAGTGCCCACGCCAATAGCAGAGGGATTAACACTTGCATGTTTGCTTGCACTATGAATTAAACACTATTAAATAAATGAACAAAAGTTGATTCAAATCAAATGTAACGTTCGATTTGTTTAAAAATTGTGAGCGGTGTTCGATATTCGGCGTTCGTGCGTGTTGGTGTCGCGTGCGGTGTGTCGCGTCATGAGGTCGGGCAAGCTCGGACTGGCAGCAGCGCGCCGAGGCAGGTACGACCTAGCCTACGCGCCCGGTATAACCACCTTCGACTGCGACCAGTGTGACTTGATTCTTTAGAAGCTTTCCTGTCAATTTGGCGCGAGATAATTTATTTGCTCAGTGATAAAATTATTTAGTACTTTAGTATTTTTATGAATGCAATCCTAGAAACGTATTTGTAACTATATAAACAAAAGTATCAAAATACTTTTTAAGACATTTTTGCATTACAACCATACGGTTACGAAATTCGATACAACTGGCATAGTAAAGGCAAGTGAATTTCTTATTTTTACGTTATTCAGTTTATAATTTAATTTTGTTATAAAATTAGATGAAAATTAATATACCCAATAAATAAATTTTCTTAACCTAAATATTATTATATATATTTTAGGTTATAATCTGCAAGCTGACAGAATAATTAAGATAATATGACCTATAATGGTCCCTATGTCGAAATTTGTCAAAATTACAAATTTATTGATTAGTTTAGACTGAATGTCACAACTAATCAATGACTACTATATCTGTAAAAGTTTTAACTAGGTAAACGTTATGTGACGTCATAAAATATGTTTTCCTTCACGGATCAAGACTACTTGGTTGCGCCGGGTTGACTTCCTACCGACGATGTTTTTTTACACAATCTTGTTGCTCTGTTACAAAGGTGCGTTCACAGATATTGCACGATGTATTTATTAAATATTAGTAGGGTTAACTTTCTTATTATTATTAGACAGATATTGTTTAAATATTCCGTACAACTTAGCTCTACGTTTTTGTTCCTAGTCTAGTTACATATTTAAAGTATTAAAGGTCTTCTATTATTTATTACCGTCCTAGTAATAATCAAGAACAATTTGCTGTTTTATATAAGGAACGGAAACTTTTGAGGCTTTTAGCTTTTCCTTTATTGTTTATAACTGTAGTGGCTTAGATTCCACTTGTATCTCAGTCCACAGTCTAAATTGACCATTGTGGAATTGACTTTCGTCGTAGAGCTTTGATAACTTTCATCACTAGAATATAACAAAATAACAGTGAATTCGTTTTCACAAAAGACTTTTCTTGCCATGACTAACTGTAAAATAACTACATTTACTTGACCAATCTTGAGAATTATATAACACTAACACGATAATAAAACCAAATACTATATAAAAAAAATACTTCCGGGTTTCAAAATTAAAGCGGAGATTATTTACTTCATTCAATTGCGTTGAAAAGAGAACACAAAAAATAAACTATTCTCGCAACAAGTGAGAAGGGTGGTGTTCCTCGTAATAGTCGCTTGACCAACAAAAGCTTTTCCACCGGCCATCGTACGTATACAATTGTTTTCTGTTCAAAACAATACCATACAAGTATTCGTAGAACAGGATTTCAAGTCATTGATGTGAATTCTAAAAGATTCCATTGTTAATGTAACGCGACCTTACATCTTCCGTCCCTCTCGCTCCCATTCAACCTCGCGGCCGCATGAATGAACCGCTTCTTATGAATGGACACAGTCGCTATAGTACTATATGTACCTACCTGCAATTGTAGCTATAGGTGTTGTTTATATCGAGTTATATGAGTGTCGGGGAATACAGTATGTATATGCATACCTGTTGGAACCAATGGCACGTGGTCAATCGTCTTTTTATTCTGTATACGTAATAAATGTTCCGAGAGGCGAACGTTGCTTTTAAAATAAAGCGTGTTTTGCCAATAGTGTGGACTTTGGATATGATTTATGCTGATTATATTATATAGATTGTATAGTTGTTATTTCTGCGAACTGTATATGTATAATTTATCGTTAGTAAAACTTGTTTTCTAATATTCAATTCATTCATGTGTCCAGCTTTTAGTCATTTTGTAACTCTTGACAATCTTTTTAATATCAGACTATACAGTGTTATATTACATTACATGTGAATATAAAACGCATGTTTACTGCTCAGACGTATGTTAGGTAAATATATATTAAAATATAAATTATTTTAAATAAATGTATATTTTTTTTTTACAAACTATGTAGGCTTTAACGTGGTTTCCCCAAAGCATTACTGTAAGGGGTTTTTCAAAAAGGGTATCTATTGTAAGTTTTAACGGTAACATTACAGATATCGTCACGTAACCGTGACAATTTTTTTACTCACAGACATGCCATAACAAAGAATAGGCATTTTTTGCATCACTTTTTCTAAATGTATAGTCATCTAAATCTCTAAAAGTTTATAGGCAACGCAGTAAATGTTTACAGCACAATAATACCACGTCTTGTTAACTTTAATACTCATTATTTGTTGTGTACAATTCTGTTATTGCAAAAAGCTTAAAATAAAAATGATAAATGAATATTATATTCAGGCATCGTCACGTAAGGCTACAATTAGACCTTCGGAAGGCTTGCGTAGGAAGTAAGTTCTTGTACAATCTTCCATTATAATAATTGGCCTTGTACTCAACTGTAAAACCATAATTATTATTATTTTTTATAAACTAGCTGTATTCTGTGTAGAATTATACCTCTAAATGTAAATATAACTATAGAAAAGACCAGGTAGGGATATCTTGTCTTTTCTATATCGTCTGTTAATCACACACTAATCAATTCATACCAACTATGGTGTTGTAGTTTTGAGTATACTAATCGATGCCAATTGCTTGCTCTATCACTTTCTTTTATTTTATAACTAGCGAACCATCCCACCTAGTATCTTTGTAATTTTAGATTTTTCTCGACTAAAATATGTGTTTGATTATTTTGATTATACATATGTATCAATCTTCCTATTGAATAACTCTTTCTATTACTAAAAACCAATGGTTAAATCAGTGGTTTAGTTTCAAGTATTTTGAAAGATCTTAGCGTACAGGAACTAAAACGGACTTCATTTTTGCCCAAATATGGAGAGTAGCTAAATTAATGTGAAATTTTTAGAAGTCTATATATGTTTGGATTTTTTACCGTAACGCCTTTTTTTTACGGGGTGAAATCCTCATGGATATCCTCCGCTCTGGGGAGAGGGCGAAGGGGTCTGTTAGACTTTTACTGACTAAAACCCCCCCGGTGTTCCGTCTCTCACCTACGCCACGGGAACTTAAAAGGCATCCGCAAACCCCGACTGGTGCCGGCCCGCTAGTGCGGACTACATCTCGTCAGCGAGAGGAATGAGGTGAACTCCCCTCGAGACTTCAAAGAGGGGCGCACAGGAATACTACGCGCCACCCCCTCGGGTCCGGTTGGTTGAGGGACGACGAACATCCCCAAGTCCGCCGCCCCTGGACCCAGTTAGGGGGGCCGGTGGAGGTAAGTCCGGTGCGCCTTCTGCGCACTGAGAGAGAGGTCAGGATCTCCCTCTCCCTTTCCACAGCTTCCTTCTGCGAGATGACGGTTTCGCAGAAGGACACCACCGCGTCCCAGGACTATAGCCTAGCCGCCACTTAGCCGTGGACCATAAAACGAACTACGGCCGGTAGTGATATAGGCATTAAATTTAAAATTAGCATTAGAATTAGTATTGTGTGACCAACGAACATACGTTTTGTGCAAGTTGTGTGTAAAATAAGTAATAAGCCTAACTTAATGTATTTATTTTACGTTATAAATAATTATAATGAAGCTCTTTTCACTTATCTTTACTTGTTGTTTATTAGCACGATTGTATGAAGGTACCATTAAAATATTCTTATCCGCAATGAACATGTAAATAAATAATTTTCTTTGACCTTTTACTTGGCCTCGCTTCTACGCTACAATGATTAATTAAAAAATTTCATGATAAATTCTTAGGTGAGATTTTAAATAATTATTTTCATCGCTAAACACGTTTATGAGTACATTTATTTCTGATAAGTATTATTAATATTTGTGAGTCGTATTTTTTATGTTACCTTTATTGTGGTCTGTGGTATTTCATTTTGTAAATCTTTCTTTGATGTTGATATTGTTAAATTAATTACTCTGCTATGCTCTATTCATGGTTATATTATTTGACTACAATAATCATTGTCAATTGGTAAAGGAAACGGAAACGGAACCATGGAATGAATACACCACTGTCCCTTCGAGATTCGAACCCAAATTCAGTTGAAAAAAATCTTAGTATGGTCACGTTTCCAAGAGTCGTCATAAATGTGGATAACAGAAGAGCACTCGAGCTTTTGTGTAGGTAGAACTAGACAAAGTGTCTAAAGAGGCAATTTACTACGAGTGCTCAGCGTTTTTTTTTTGCAGCGCTGTTTGCACCTTCTCGCTACGCTGTCGGCACGCGCACCGACAGGTAGGGCTGTCGAAATTCCTTTGTTGGCAGTGAACATATAACGAAATAATGCATCCTTTTATATAATATATCTTAAATCCACTACAGGTACATAAATATTTATCATGAAACTTATCTACCTGCAACATATGTATTTGTAGTTACATAATTTATTTGATATCATAAAACAAGTAATGTTTTTTTTTTAATCTAGTTGTTTTGAGAGGCAACTTACTTCAAAAACTAATGTTTGTAAGCCAGTGCGAAGTATTGGTAGATTTAAGTGAGCCTCTATTTTGATTGATCATAAATATTTGATGTTATTTTCAACTCCTAGCATTCCTCAAAAAAATGCTTAAAAATACAGGTAAGCGGACCATAAACGGTTCCCTTTTTTCATTTAAAGAAACCCAAAAATACTAGGAAATGTGTAAAGTGTAAAATACACTTCACGCGTGATAAAGAACATAAGTTAGCACGGTAAGTTTCAAATTTTATTAGATCGTATGCCTGAGGTGTTGCATTTTAGTATTAACTAAAATGTAAGTATGAAATGAAAAAACTAAAAAACACGCTTACCAAAGGTGGTTACATACAATCAAACATACAGGCTAATAAAAGCAAGTTATTATAAGATAAAGAGTGAAGATTGTAGCATGAAAGAATTGTAAAACTGACACCTAAATAAATAAATGATAAATAAATATTCCGGACATCTAACACACAACGCCAACTAGTACCAACCTAAGCAGAGCTTGTAGTATGGGTACTAGAGAAATAATATAAATACATTTATACTTATTTTGTAAATACATACATTTCATACATAGAAAGCACTCAAAACTCCGAAACAAATATTTGCAGATAATACAAACATTTGATCCGACCCGGGAATCAAACCTCAAGAACAGCAGTCGCATACGCTACCACTGCGCCACCGAGGCAATGACAATGTAGGTGTAATAAAATACAAGTTTATTTTTAAAAAATGCACCAGCCCTATGACTGTTTGTTCCTGAATATCAGATAAGCTTTTTTCTTTAAGTGTGAACCTAGAAGTGTGAAACCCAATTAAGTTCTATTTTTCACTAAGTAGGTACTTGTTAGTTTTGTCAAGTCATTCAAGTTTATCTTTTGCGGAAACTCCAATAACGATGCCTAACAATCAATTTCTTTCTTTATTTTATTTTAAGAATCTATAACAAAATTGGTTTCACATTATTTACTTATTAAATCCTCTACTTACATTATTAATTTCATCATCATCAACAAATTTTATCAGTAAAACTGCTTCACTTAAACCTCTCCTCAGAAAGGCCGTACGAGTTATCCTAATGGGTTTGTTTCGAGTAATCCTTCTCTAGCCAGTGATTTTGCCCTTCGTAGTTAATTACCTGAATATTATTATGTTTAATTACTACTATCACGGGAACTAACGCGATCACTTATTTAAAGGTATTACATACCTCTGATTTGCCTGACGTTTCGACCAGGTTGTACTGGCCCTAGTCACAAATTGACTATTATTATGATAAAATGAAATATTTTTATGTCGTATAAATAAAGTGAACACTATCTTATCACAAAAAAACCGCTGTATAACGCTTATTCGGCTTCAAAATAATAATTTTCGTTCACATAGTTTAATGAAAAAAGTTATCGACTCAAGGCCGTAAAATCAAGCTTATCTTATCGATGTTAAGGTGTTATAATTACACTCAGTGAAATGATTGCTATGTAATATGTAACTGGTAAAGAAATTTACTTAGGTTAACTTATTTAGTTAGGTTGATAGCGACCTCGTGGCGAATCGTGAGTTAAATTACTACACAGTGTTAATAATATTTGTTTGTATAACCGTATTCTATACACATTTTAGATTGGTGTGGTTAGTTTTTTTATGGAATAGAGGGCAAACGAGCAGACGTATCGCCTGATGGCAAGCGATTACCGCCGCCCATGGACACCCGTAACACCAGAGGCATCACAAGTGCGTTGCCGGCCTTGGGGTATGGGGAGGGGGGATGAGGGGAAGGGTTGGATTATAGGCCTCCGGTATCCTCAGTCACTCGGTGAAACGCAGCGCAGGCGCTGTTTCACACCGGTTTTCTGTGAGGCCGTGGTATCTCTACGATCGAGCCGGCCCATGCATGCCGAAGCGTGGCCTCCCTAGTGCTATATGCTTTCAAAGTTTTATATGTAGAACTTAACAGTGAATATTCAATGAGTATCGTCGTAGACACAGTCGTCTTCTTTCATCTCAATTTTCATTATATTTGTTAAACAACTTCACTATAAATTGGTATTTTTTCATTTTAAATTCCAGTTTTTATAAATATTCCAATTTTTAATATGTAATTCCATACTAATTGCCTAAATAGATTACTGATTTCTATCACAACTGTAAGCTAAGTTTTTGATCCTAATAATACATATACAGTACATATTAGGAATCTCCTCATAGCTCATATTTTATAAAATAACGATATTTAATAAAATAAAACCCATTTGTTTTACATTTAAAACAAAGTATACCGTTTGTAGATAAAAGCTGTTTTCGTACCTATATTTTCTATATTATTGCCAAGTCACGGAACATTCGTGATAAGAAATATTAACTTTAGCCTGTCATACGTATCTTGATGGAAACTTACACGATATAAAGGAACACGAAAGTGATAGTATGTCCCTCGTGAGTTAATTACAAAGGAAAACTTAGCTCGTTTTACAACCAGGTTGTTGGGAACTCTGCGATCCACTTGGTCGTTAAAACTTTTAATAATTAACACTGAAGATCACGCGATTTGAAACTGAGTATTACTTTCACTGATAAAAACGATAAGATAGGCAGAACCACAACAATTTATAAAGAATTCGAATGTACTGTGTGAATTTCATCTATATACCTAAATAATCTGTATATTGATGTGTGATACAAAAACTTTGTACCTCTTTTTACGAATTGCGCGGTCAGAAGAGAATGAAATTTCGCACACTTATTACGAAATATTTGTTTAAAGAGGTGTAATAGCCTGACACAAAAGAAACCCTCAAAAGTTCTATCTTAAAAATTAAAAGAGTTATGGTCGAATTACGACCTATGGACGACCTCTAGTACAACTAAACATATGTATGGAGTTTAGAAAAATTTAAAATACACTAAAAAATCACTTACAAACAAACATAGAGAAATAACTAATAATTGCATGTTAAAAAAACCTAAAAATACACTTACAAAAGTCTGTTTCAATTGACTATACAAATGAAACTAATAAGAACGTGTTAAAAACTGCCAAGTGTGTAGCTAGGTACAAAACTCGAGAACATCTTGGGCTCGTTAATGGGCAACATATAAAGAGGAAAATAAAAAAACAACAATTTTCTGTTCCTAAATTCGAAAATTTTAGATGTATGTGTATTAATGATTGAGTCAGTACCTCCCGACCATGATAGTTGTCGAAACTAGCGTTTGTTTTAAATACATAATATGGCAGCTTGACTTGTAAAAGACTGGAAGCTATTTACGCACAGCGGCGAATTTATGCTGAGTTGTAAGCCAGTGATATGATTTACAACAGCTTATAAATTATATGAACATAATTATTCTATCTACAATAATAAATCAGTAAAAACTCAAGATCCCTTATGATATTTTACATAGTTTTAATTAAGAACTTTGGTATCCATATTTCATTACACGACATTTTTAACTACTTAGCACTACAATGTTAAAATTTAATAGCTAAGTGTCATGTAAGACCTTGAATTCAAAACGTAAACTTAAAATCTTGTGAATATTTTCGGTACAAACAACACTGAGCTTGTTATTAGGCTATTATCTGGTTTTATGCCACCCTAATCCATTATTAATGTTTAGCTTTTATGATTCTTTGTAATAATAGCAAAGGGTTTGCGTTTTACATTGTTTTTTGTACGCATTTTGTTAATAATTATACGTTTATTTAAATCCCCCTTCACTGAGGTCTGACTCTTTATGTTAAACTAGCTGAATCCTGGGGTGTTACCCGCGGTACAACAACAACCACGGTACAAAAAAACCAATGTGAAAAGTATCCTATGTACGTCTTCTGGTTCTAAACTACCTCCGCACTAATTTTCNGCTACCACTGCGCTAACCAGGCCGTCAACATTAATAAGAAAACTTTGTTATTCAGGTTCAAACATCAACATATCGCAAATGATTGCGTGCGTGGGTCAGCAGGCGCTGAACGGCAAGCGGGTACCCAACGGGTTCGAGGAGAGGTCGTTGCCACATTATGAAAGACATTGTAAGTATAATTACTTATTTTATATA
This sequence comes from Hyphantria cunea, assembly GCA_003709505.1. Lineage (NCBI taxonomy): Eukaryota > Metazoa > Arthropoda > Insecta > Lepidoptera > Erebidae > Hyphantria > Hyphantria cunea. The sequence goes on from PKRV01000116.1 coordinate 1,906,660, forward strand.
TTCACATATTATAAAATGAAGTCGATTGGTTCTTACATTGTTTTGTTTGTATTTCAAATATTTCCTGAAAATTATGGACATGATTAGTATCATTTACGTTGTAAGGTATAATATGGATGACATAAATAAACTTGGTAAACCATTACGAAGCTATCTTGTCTTAATGCAAGCATAAAATGTATATTTTCGTCTAATATATATTATGCATATGTTCTATATATATGTTCAATCTGTATAATGGGGCCATCATCTTCGTAGCCTTTATTATTCCCAAGATTATTTGGCACCAGCTTGTAAAGTCTATATCTACGGGAACAGGTCAAAACAATCCACTCAGGTTTATCTAATCCAAATGATACAATAGCATCAGAATCTATCNTTCTTTTTAACTTACTTTATCGTTTACAAAGAGCCGACATCGCTTGCAATGTACATCTATCACGATTTAAATACTTGGCTATTTTAAATTAGGTTTTTATCTGTCAATTTAATAACAACGCTTTTAAACTAGATCCTAGGCAATATCGAAAATCTGCAGATAGTTGTCGTAACGATAAAGTAAAATATTAATTCAAAACAGGTATGTTTTACCAGCGAGGCCGTGCAGTCTCAAACACGATAAATGTACCTAGGAACTGTAGTGTACACTTAGGTAAAGTATGTTCATTATATTTCATCCATTATTCGGACGCCCCAAGTATTTTTATATTGCCTAGTTATTGTCTAGAATACCTGAAGCTTACAGATTGCCGGTAACATATTATTTGGAACAATCGCATAAAACCTTTTACCGGTAAAATATCACAGGAAATATGTCACTAATTTTCAACCAAATCGGTTCAGCCGTTCTCGATTTATACATAGTGTAACTAACACGGCTTTCTTTTTTATATATAGATTTACCTTTGTCTATATACATTTGATTTGTTACACAGTATTTCAATATTGTTTTTATTTTGGTTGCATTTAGAAGATATTGTCAATTGTCATTTGAATAATGTATTGGGTTGTTGGGTTGTATTGTTATGATTTATGTATACATCTTACCACACCGACGGTATAATAAATTACCGAACTAACAGGGTGACATTTAAATTACTGGTAGCTTTAATACAAAAGAAGTTCTGAAAATTAATTATTTAAACCCGTAATGTTTTACAACTTTACCAAATACGTTAAAGCTGCTATATATTATAAGTTTCAATTTATACTGACCAATTAACATTTATGATTGATGACAAAAATACCTAAACACATTTACTCTTTTGGAATACAGCTATATAATCCTTTTTGGGGTGCGAATGTGTCATACATTAATTTATTAAATATTTAATGGTTCGAAACCCTTTGGTAAAGATGAAATTTAAAATACTTTTGTACTTCTGATCATTATCATCATAGCAATAATATCAATGTAAGTAATATTGCTAATGTATAAACGGTAACTGTTTTCATTATAAATCATTTTACCCTTAGCAATTACTCGATAAAGTCAAATTCGTACTTATTTCAAAAATGTGCAATACCACGATCTCACAGAAAGCATATGTTGCAATGCTTTCCTTGGTTTTCACTGAGTAAGTAAGTTAATTGGATTAAAAAATCTCCCATCTTGAAATTATTTCCCAACTGTAATTCTAATGTGACATTGTGGAAATTGCTTGCTGTTACGTGAGAGAGAGTACGCGAGGGAGTCCACTGTGCCATATAAATTTTGTTTTATGTTAATTTTATTACTAGTTGCATTTAATATTTATATCATTTTTGTAATATCAATTTTTTCAATGTTAATTAAGGCGATTGGTGTAAACCGTTTTTATTTAACTATAAATAAATAATGAAATACATAAATGTTGACCCTATAGGAACATTAACGCGCAACTTACAAACATTTACACTTACACTAAAAAACAGAGTATTGACTTAACCTGCTTGTTGTCTATACTTTGAGCTCAAAAGAAATATCATCACAATTCACACACATTAATTTAAAAGGCAAGAAGTCTAGTCTAGTCCGTAAAGATTTTGTGCGAATCTAATTTCGAGCACGAGTTTCCAAGCACATTTAGTGTACAAATGTCGTCCTCGTCTAACTTTACACGTGCTGCAGTCCCGATATCGCCCACCCGTGACCTTCATATCTACACAAACACCGTTCAATATTGACATTAAACACAAATATCCCCATAATACCCCATAATCATGTCTAATGACGTTATATTACTATTATTTTTCGACGGTCTGTAGACGTCATAAGATTAATGAATCCATTTTCCTTCGGTTATTTCGTCTTGCAGTTATTTGAATTGATGTTATATTGGAAGTAATTGGAAAATAACCGCAATTTTTTATTGGGAGTTTAATTATTAATGCAGTTAACTTGAACATTAGAAATAAGAATAACTTGCTACGCATGTTGTCTGAGATAATTAGAATAAAATGTTTGCTTTTTTTGTTTTCAATAATTAGGATGGAGGATAAAATTAATTAATATCAAATTTGAAAAGTGCGCTTATCTCTAATTGTTTCTGCGAATTTTTTTTTAAACAGCTAACGGAATGTCTAAAATTGTCGTATCTAAATAACTTTTTTGATTTATTTTTAAATCATCGGTTTTCTCTAAAAAACATTAGGAATATTCTTGGTCTATGTGACTGACTTAATAAAATATATCAATGAGGCGTAAATTAAACACCCAGATTTTGAACACTTTTGTGAACCCACAACATTCAGCACAATAAAAAGCAGCGCAGTAACCACTTAAACCGCTGTGCTATCTGTTTAGTCATTAATTGTGATTATTTTTACTACATTAACGTGTCACATTTACACCATTACATCCAGAATGGTATAGTGGGCCAAAACCGTGGGAGAACCATGCTTCGGCGCGAATAGGTTGGTTCGACTGGAGTGATACCACGACCTCAGAGAAAATCGATGTGGAACAGCGCTTTCGCTGGGCTTCACCGAATAAGTGAGTATACCGGTATGTGGGCACCATCTGTTGTATAAAAACTCTCAATTCAGGCGACGTACGGAACACGCGTAACGTCGCCTCCTCGCGGCTGGCCTGTGAAGTGGATGGAGGAGAAAAACCCGTCCCCACCAGCCGCGGCCACACTCAGGGCGGCATGAGGCGCTGGTAGGCGCGCCTCCGCCGCCCGGTTCGCCGGCGGCGGATTGGGTCCGAGTGGAGATCATCCTCCTGGGCCTTCTCCGCCGCCTCCTTCTGCGAAATGACTTCCTCGCAGAAGATCGCGACCGCGGTAAAACTGCTCTCGCCACCGATCATGGAGCGAACGACGGCCGGTAGCGAGACATCTCCTCCGATGACAGCAGTGAGGGCCCGACGCTGCGGCGCCCAAATGGGCTTCACTGCCAGCGTCTGCTGGGCCAAGTCTTCACTGTAGTTGCAGTGGTGGCAGGCGGGACTCAATTCCCTCCGCGCGACCTACTGCAGGTACTTCCCGAGGTAACCGTGCCCCGAAAGCACCTGCGTCAGTCGGAAGGAAAGGGTCTCGTGTTGCCGCGCCCCGCCCACTTGGAGAACCCATACCCCAAACCCCTTCAAAGGCCGGCAACGCACTTGTGATGCCACTGGTGTTGCGGGTGTCCATGGCCTGTGCAGCAGTGGACTGTTAAAGAATTTACATCCAGCTATTCCAAACATGTCTCATATGTACTATAAATATTTTAATTTTGGATATATATAGTCTGGCTTTAAGCCCGGTCATAGTACTGTCACCGATCTTCTTAAAGTGACAGGCGATATTAGGAAGGGCATGGAGAACACCAAAGTTACTGTTCTGGTTTTGGTGATTGAGAGTGTTCGTGTTCATGACTTATCATCGAACTGGCGCAACCTCTACCCAGACGATCCTTAAAGCGGAATTTTATATCCTCTCCTATTCTCTATTTTTATTAACCACACCCTAACCCTACTAAGTGCCAAGCAATCGTAATTGGCGGCAAGAACATGGTGAAGCGTTTATATACTACGTCTGTCTCGCCGGTCGTCTTCAATGGCTTAGCCTTACCTTAGAGCGATGTAGTCAAGGATCTTAGCCTATTCATCGACTCGACTCTTGATGGGCGAGCCCATACTACTCATTTGAGATAGATAGTAACAAATAACCTGCGAACACTCTACCTATACTAGTACTCAATTGCAGTGGCTACCTATTTGCCAGCGCCGCAGTTAACGAGCGTTGACCTATCTTTTCTCGTTCCTCAACTCTCCATCTTAACCAACTTACCTTGAACCCTATCCCCGTTTCCTATTGTCGAATCACGATAGAAATCTCCGGTCATCTAACAATCTGCTTCTCTGGTGTCCATCCCACAATTTTGATTTTGTGAACTCTTCATTCTTTGTGCAGGCTGTAATGCCATGGAACACGCTCCCACTCGAAATCAGGATGTTGTAGACATCCTGATTACGAGTGGGAGCCTCGACTCATTTAAGGAGAATGTAAAAAGACTACCTTTTTACGAGATGGTAGGAAAACCTTAATTAGTAAACAACTTATAACCTATTCACAGTGTACGTATGTAAAGTTTATGTATTAGTGTGTATTAAAGTGTATAGGTATAAAGTTTATATATTACCGTGTTTATATATTTATTCATATTTTTATGTATAGGTGTAACTTCACGTATAAATATTTTTTTTCCCACCCCACAAAATTTCTACACCACCCAAAAGTTGGCTGGTAGAGAATGCCTTGGGCATTAAGCACGCCGTTGTACATGTGTGCATGAAGTTTTAAAATAAAATAAATAAATAAAATATACGAAGTAGTATAAAGTACCCGGAAAGAACTTCTCAACTTTTTATTTTTTAATCTTAAGTCATAACATGAAATCTTATTCACACAGCTCCCTTATATTTTTTCACTATAACTATCACCTGGTCTATCCTTTTTCCTGTTGGACACCTGTCACTGTTTCCTCAAGTCACTTTACTTGCTTAGCAGGCTACAAATACATTTACCGTAGGCGGTAATTTGACAGGCCTATCGATAAACTGTTATTATTACAATCGTTAACGGCCTCGATAACATTATATAATCATTAGGAATGACAAGAATATTAATATTGTACTGTATTATTGACATCATAGTTTTTGCCCTCGGCTCCACCGAGATGATTGTCGACTATTGCAGTAAAGATTAGCCCATGTCCTTGCTCAAGACCCAAAGTATCTCTATACAAAATTTCATTGAAATAAGTGCATCAGTTTAGCCATGAAAGCATAACAGACAGACAGACAGAGGTACTTTAAAATTTCTATTATTAGTATGGATGATAATATAATCCTAGTATTATATTATTAATCTTCTCTCTGTTAATCCGAGTATTCACATTTTTTTACCCAAACCGTATTTTTCTAAGAAAACCTTGACCACGATGTTAAACATAAATTATTACTTTTGTGGGCCGTTCTTGATGTAATAACTGAACTAAGGTAAACTATTGTGTTAAGTTATTGGTATTTATTTATTACTTTTTAACGGAACATGAATTACACATTTAATGGAAATCAAGAGATTCACGTGGTAAACATCCTGTAGGAGTCCTAACGCGCAAAAGTTCTAAAATTATTTTAAAATATCCCCTCACTAATTGAATTCGGTCTAAATTAAGAAAGGTAATCTGGAACAAGATCTAGATCTATATCTAAATCTTATTCAGGTTTTATTTAGGTTTAACGTTCTGTGGATTCCACTAACTTTGTCAAATATTAAACACATTTTACACACATTGTGTACTTAATATTTTAAAATAGATGCAATGTAAAGGAGATAACACAATTTGTATTGATGTATTGTGTAGTGTATTGTAATGATTGTACGTTGAGTTGAAAAATATGTTGGTAGTACCTAAGCGTTTATCTTTAATAGAGAATTAGTTCGTTCAGTTCTTACCCTATAAGGTTGAATTAATAATACATTTGACTACAAAGAAAGTATTTTCCTTAATATTTTACCAAAAAGTTGCAAAATATTTTAAAACGGAGATAGCAACATATATTAAATGAAATGTACAGATTGAACATTTATATTGTTTTCATTATTATAACATTAATACTAAAAAACATTAATACCTAATATATGTCCGTTGTTTCAATGAAGCAATAAATGCTTAATTGCCATTGATACTAGAAAATGTATTGCATAACAAGCTTGTACTTGCACACGTGTATGTGGACTCACCATACATAGCACCTATCACGATCCATTAGACCATTAGTTCATGGTTGATCTCGACTAATTAGTCGTAATAGACATCTGGGCGACGGACGGTTCATGGCTTATTTGTACAACATGTTTTGTAGCTAGGTATTTGTAAATTGAACAATAATTTTATGTGAGATTATAGTGCCAGAACCTTCGGTAAAATGTAAATTCAAATAAGTGACAGGCATATAATCTGAGCTATTGCAAACATAGTATTTTTTTCTAATCCTTTCAGTACCTAGTTATAACGATATTAACACTGTTGGCAAAATATGGGCGTTACTTATTTACTACCCTTCGGTCCAAGTACGTACGGGGATGTATTTACCTACACTAGCTTTTGCCAGCGCCTCCGGATAATATCATCTTTAGCGACAAAAAGTAGCCCTTCTCATAGGTCTAATCGATACATATACATCAACAATCCATAATGTCCTACTGCTGGGCTCGGGTCTCTTCTTAGCAGAGGGTTAAGGCCATATAAATCGGATCAATTGTTCAGCCGCGAAGGCGTAATAGGCAGACAGATAGAGTTACTTTCGAATTTAAAATAAGTATTAGTTAAGATGTATCTTAATGTGATCTATATTAAATCACTTTGTAGGTTTTCAGATAATAAGTGCTGCGATATAAGTACGTACCTTGAAATACCCTATACTTTTAATGTTTATCCGTCACTCACTATAAATTTTATAGCCTACCAACTCTTTTCATATTTTAACTGGCTTGTCTGAGGTAAGCGTGGTAGCTCATTTCCCTGAGTAATTTTGTCGGACTTTGCTTTAAAGAGCTGAGTTTAGTCGTTTACATATTTTATATATACTCAGACATGTCACTAAGCAGTTTATAAAAATCCATACGTTAAAAATAGGCTATGTAAAAAATTGGGCACAAAAATGAAATAGCTATGAGCGATGCCTATTTTTATCCAAGGTCTTCTAGTCCAAATGGTTTGGGTACTACTGATATCTATCTCTTTTAGGTTTAGTAGTAATCTTGACCGATTTTCAGATAATTGGTTTATGTGATAAGAAAAAAAAACAGAGCGAAACGAAAACGTTAGCGCAATTCCATGCTTTCCGTACGTTATTTGTAAAATTTGGAAGGTTCTTCATTTTTAAATCAAAAAATTTGTACAAGCCCAATATTTTTTAGTTATGAGTCTACAATTGCAAAAATTGCGCTTGTACTTAATTGAGGAGTATAATATAATGGAGTTCTTAGTAAAGGCTTCTCTATTTCAAACAGATGTTTTAGAATACATCTCTGAGTAAAAAGCTCTTCTAATGTAATGCTTTGAAGGCTATTACCATTTTACTTAACAACTAAAATCATTAACAAATGCAGCTTTTAAATCACAAATGACGTTCACCAAAAACATAATCACTTCCGCTCCACCGCCTGTCTTGTAAGCAGGTGGTCACACTATAATTGTACAGTGCGTTACTACGTATGTTGTGACTCAGCCTACATCTAGTCAAATATGTCTCGCGTACGATATGTTTTAATCGTTTTAAGCCATATATGAATATTCTATACATAGAAAATCAGAGCAATGTGACGAGTGGGCGGTGATGCTTGTTACGTACAACAAGATGACTTGATTGGAGATTGTGTTTTGCTTTAGGAATATACTTCTCTGTTTTTGAACCAGACGACGGCGAAGCCAAAAGGAAAGATAATAGTTTTGGCAGTCTATATTTGTATGTTCCACCGTGGCACCCATACTACTGAACCGATTTTTATGAATGAGGTGTCAATACATTATTCATAATGGCCCGGGTAACATTTAAGTTTTTATCAGTAGCATTTATTATGTAGTCGGGTTATAGATTTTTTATTTTTTTCTTGCTCATCCCGTCGAAGATCGTGCTTTCTTAAAATTCACTACAAAGATAGGTAAGTAGGTAGGTGTTAGTAAGTATTGGTGCCAGTTTTGCATTGTCAATATAATGAACCCACATTTTTCCAACCATAAGCTTACGAAAAGACTTAAAGACTGAATGCTAAAATACATCCCTTTAGACTACTCTCATTAGAACACAATCTCGTGTGCTTTACCTCCTTCATACGTGTATGTAAAAAAGGCTATTGCCAAAGACTAGTAAACGTAAAAAGGATAGAAAAGATAACTTAAAAAATGTGTAAAAGTTGCCACATTTAATAAAGTGTGTAACTCACTGTATAAACTTACTCCAAGGTAAGTTTACCGGAGGCATTTAAGTGTCCATATAAGAAAGCCATGATAGGAAACAGTGGGCTTCATCGAGTGGGTTTGAACCCACTACCCTGATTCTGTGGGTAGGTGTAAACAAATTACATAACGAAGTTGCGACAACTGACGCAGGTTGTCGAGTAGATGTTGCAAGATGTTTATTAAAATACTGGTTATATTTTACTTAAAGGAAACTGATTTTAAATATCTATGATAAATGTGGATTAAAGTAATATCTCATAGCTATTTTTATACCACTTTGGTGACAAATAGACATACAATAAGCTAATCGTTTGAGTAAGTCTATGATATATTCTACAATAGAGAACTCCTAGTAAATAATAGGAATAGAGAAATGAAAGTTGAGTACGAGAAATGGTTTGGCATAGTGGATTCCTTGAAAGGAAACAATCTTAATGAAGAAGTAACATATTTATCGAAATACCTTAACTGATTCTGCAATTTACCAACACTATCAACGTAGTTCTATATATCAGATGTAGTTTAGACTTATATAAAAAAATAACATATAAATGTAGTAACTCGTGCAGATTAATTGTCAAGAATAATAAGACAAACTTTAAGAAATTAAACTGGTTGTGATCAATCGAGATATGAGAACATAAAAGCGATGATGGGTTTCTTAGTAACTCGAAAAGTAAGTAGGCAGGTATCCTGTTTTTATAAGCTATAAAGTCGTCGGTCAGTTTTCTTAATGACTAATATCTATTTTCTAGCAGGCGCTATCGACGTTTGCCTATCCGCGGCACACTTCTAACTCTTACTTTTCAACGGAAAGGGCAGACTTGTGTCATTATCGAATATCCTCTGACTGATCGGATTTAATTTGTTCTTATGTTATGTGTTATCGTGACGGGAAACCGTCGACAGGAAGCGAGTAAAAATGTTATGTCGGCCGAGTAATGGCAAGCCAACACGGATAGGCTTTTTACTTCGCTCCGGCAGGGCTGCCTCTCGAGTGGGTCCAAGATTATAACTGTACTCGCATTAGCCTTTTTTACAATCGTACTCTTTGGAGTCAATGTCATATTAAATATACCATCACAAAATTGTGTGGATACGATTTGTTTCTTATAAAGTCAATAATCGGATCTAATTATTAAATAATGACATTAAGAACAAACTCGTTCTAAAATATTTGGAGCTCTGCAACAGTAACCGAAATGATCGGATATCCGAAATACAAATATTAATCTAATCTTTGAATTTTTGGTATACGAGGATAAATCATTTGTTGTCTTTGTATTTTTAGTAAGGAAGTAAGGATAACCTAGAGAAATAAAGGAAATGATTTGTGTACATAACTGTTGTTAAAGCCAGACAAAATTAGTCATATGTCCGTTCCCGTATCCTGGATTAGTACACTATAAATGTTTCAAAATTTGAAAATGCTTCACAAATTTGATGAATGACGCTAATTTCTCAGCGGATAAAGCACCGCAAGGACTACTTACATCTTAAAAACATAAATTGAAATCATGCAAATAGACCTTTGTCGTTTAAAAAAAGCTTTGTTATATTTACGACACTATTTCTTAGATTACAAACACCTAAACCTGATAAAGTTTTATGGTTAAGATAAGAATTCTACATTAGGATAGTAATTGGTGTCTATTTATTATGGTATACATTATACTTTCATCATTAAAGCACTTGATAAAACTTCTTATTGTAGTACTCTCAGGATATATAGCTTTACTGAGATAATCAGCTGTGTTTACATTGACGATTAATTAATCAACAATTTAATTCGGTAATGTATATTTGACTTCTTCAGTATACGTATATTATGAGTCCATTTGGTGTTTAAAGTTTTAAAGGACGTTTTTGGTGTATTATATTATTAATTATCTGATACAAAACTATTAAGAAAGAAATGACACATTCGTAACAAATATGAAGTTTTAAAACTTTTTGTATAAACCAAACATCATCATTATGTTGTGAACGTGATGTTCTTTTTTTCATGATCAGAATTTTATTATTTTGTTAATTAAATCAAATATATAATTCCCGTGTCGCATTGTTCCTCACGATCGACTCCGAAAATATCCTACCGATTTCCACCATTTAGTTCACTCGCGTACACTGGATAGCTTAGTTAACATCAAGCTTAGAGCAATAGGAGCTGAGCATTATTTAAAAGAGATGCAAACAGAGTTGCGTGGGGTCATCCAGTATTAACATATGTATGTAATGTGAACAACATTGACATGTGTTTGAGAGGTTTAGGCTGTCAACCGACCGCATCTTACAGCCGTGAGTGTTGTGGTTTCAATCGCCACAGGAGATAACACCTTGTGATCTACAAAGGTTGTTCTGGATCTGGCTGTTCTTTGTGTCCGTTTCATGTTTGTATGTAAAATTTAATGTAGAAGTTGACTTTGTAAAAAATAAAAGAAAGAACAAAAAAACGAATAGCGATCTAAACAAGTAATTGTAAGCTATGTTTTGCTGGGAGCCCTGTCCACCTTGGGAACAAATTACGCTTCAGCGATTTTTGTTTCCGATTTGATGGAATCTACCGCGTTTTTAAAGTATCACAGCGATGCCGACTGTTTTTGTACATAATTACATAACAAAACAATAAGCGTCGTATGACCACCTCAATGAACAAAAAAGTTGTCGTCGGTAATTTAAAAATTATGACTAACTTCTCTTTGAGACGTTAACTACAGGTGCAGGTTTGAAATCCTTACATTTCCTGTTTAAAGGTTTTTTAACGATAATAGTAACGTAGATTATCCGTTCCTTTTTAGTCCCTCTAGTTGGGCTAACTTCTGTCCCGAAGTAAATTCACCGCGGTAGGGTCCTAAGTGGTTTTGGTACTTCGAGTTTGAATATAGTTGCTTTTAAAAATGTCGAATAGTAAAGTAAAATCTGTGAAGATAAGAAAAAGTATCGGCCCAGTGCAAGATGGGTTACCATACCATTATCTATACATTTCAAGCGCCTGCCTATTTTCGTTATCAATATCGAGCAAATGGAGCTAAAGTCACGAGAGTTAAATGTTTATTTTATTCTGTTTTTAGTATTTTTATTATAGCGGCAACAGAAACACATCATCTCTGAAAATGTCAACTGTCTAACTATCACAATTCATGAGACCTGGTGACAGACGGACGGACAGACAGCGAAGTCTTAGTAATAGGCTCCTGTTTTACCCCTAGTGTACGGAACCCTAAAAAACTTGATTTTTGTAAGTCGCAACACAGTTTTCAAACCGTAAAAATTGTTTAAGAGGATTGAAAATGTACGACATGGGTACTGCTATGCTCCACGGAAACGTTGAAGAATGCACTGTTTGTAGCTTTTAATAGTTGTTCGCTGTTCGACATTATGAAGATTGCGTAATATGTTAAGTTATTATTTGTATATGTAGTTCAAACTGTTATTTGACAATGGTTACCAAAACGATATTTTTGAACAACAATTTGATGAAACAAATGTTGAGCCGATATAAATGTTTAACTATAAAGAAATGAGGTAAATTTATCAACTTGTACCTAATAACCTTGTGTCACATCATAAAGGAACCAAAACCTAGTTCATTTTTCTCGTCACGCAAATACATTTCGAAGTACAAGTTGAACTTGTCTGTGTGGTTCGATAGAAAATATATATTGCGTACGTTTTTCAAACACAAAAAGTTATGTACTGACTGAGCTCACTCACTTATCGTGGTCTTCACGCACATGTTTATAAATCCCAATAACAGCGTAAATGGGCCAGGATCCCGGGGAACCTGGTACTTCCTTTCTGCGTTATACCTGGTTCCCCGGCTGCTGGTACCCGAGACAGCGTGTACTTTTTAGTGAGTCGAGTCCGACTGACACTGGTATCTATATATATAAAAGAAAGTCGTGTTAGTTGCACTGTGTATAATTCAAAAACGGCTAAACCAATTTGGCTGAAAATTGGTGGGGAGGTGGCTTAGAACCTGGAGATGGATATGGGATGTGATATGCTGTCCACCATGGGACATGACGGACAGCATAGGACTTTTTACAAAGTATTTTTTTTCGGCATTAACTGCGATGTCGGTTTACCGCGGGTGACACCGTGAGGCTCAGGTAGTTAATTATAAACCATATAATTTTTTTTCGGCATTAACCGTCGTTGTTGTTGTACCTCGGGTGACACCGTGAGGCTTAGCTAGTAGTATATATAAAAGAAGGTGTAATTTATCTACAATGATATTATGTATTGTGATATAAAGAAGTATGTAGACTCTGTTAAGTTTGATTTCAGAGGGCCCTGGATGAGATATGTGAATTTATAAGCATTAGTATTATACTTTGTCTAAAATTTCACATTTATAATAAATGTGACGTCATGCGACAGGGTTAAACACAAAAAAGTTTATTTATATAATGTAAGAAAACAAAATAATATTATATTGAAACTTAACAACATAATTAACCCCCTTCCTACTACGAAATGCAATCACTGTCTTGTGCTTTGCGACGTCCACGAAGTACAGACAACAGAATTGATTCTGTTCTGTCTTTAAATTTAAAGCATGGCATCTTTTTTTCCTTAATAAATAATTTATTAACAAAGCTCAAAGGAACCATTAAGCTGACTTTAACAACCAAACTGCTAGAAAAAGGAGGCTAAACTTGGCCTTGTTCTTGATACATAAATTAAGCCCGATAAAAATGAAAACTTAGCACCTCTCGAAACGTAAATCAAGCTAAAGTCATAATAATGCAATGAAATCTAACTACTTCCTCGGGAACTTGTCTGTGTCGAATAAACCGGAAATAATATTTTATTATAAAGCTAAATAAAGAACAAACACTATTTTGTTTCCAGTATCAACCTATATTTATAAACAGATGCTGTGTTTTTAAATTGAAAACAGATGGTGCTTCCGTTCTAGGTACTTGTGGCCTGGATTAATTAACATAACAAACAAATACTGCCAAGGCTATAAGTTCTTGTAACTAGATCGCTTCTTCTACATTCACTGTCATCTCAGAATTACATCATCTAAAATACATTGGTATATGTCCAGAAAACGTTTAATCTATAGTTAAGTTTCATGTCTATTGTGTAAACTTTAGATGTTACAAAGGCTATATTTTTACTCACTTAAAATAAAGTAAACATATATGTAGATATATATTAGTTTCTTACACGTTAGGAAGATAGAGCCTAATTTTATGTTCATACTTAGTCTTGCCGTAAATGTTTTTACAAAGTAAAACATTTTTTTATTGTACGTAACATTCATTACAGTATGTTACTTTAATACATTAATATAAAATCATTAAATATACATAAAGCTTATTCGAAAGTGGTCTCCATAGTCGGCATGCAGTTTGAGTTAAACGTTGAGGCCAGTTATCGATAGCAGCGAGCACTTTTTCTGTGGGAAAATTCTTCACTGCCAATTGCATGAATTGTTTTAGGGACCCCAAATTATCATAGCGTAGAGAGCAAGCCTTACTCTCTAAAAATAACCATAAATCATAATCCAGTTGATTAAAATCAGAACCAAAATACGTCCATTCTTCAGCTTTGATGAAGTCCAGAACGTTTCTAACCAAGGATCGAGCTTTGTGACTCGGTGCGGAGTCTTGCTGAAAATATGGTATCTTGATACACTTGTGCCGTAGTTTTGATACTTTTTTTTACAAGAATTTGGCTCAGTCATTCCTTCATAGCTAACACCCCAGCAAACCATTACTGGAGTCGGATACTGCCCACGATGTACTTTGTTGACTAATTAGGAAGTTTTGTAAGAGCTTTCAGGATACGATCATTTTGCTTGTTAAAATATTGCTCTTATTCTATAAATATTGTGCAAACACAATGAACAATCATATAAAAATGACAGATTCCAAATTCAAAGTAATATTTTGTTTATTTTTAATTGTAGCAGTATTAATAGCCAGACTAAGTACTTATGTATATTATTTTTATACCTATATCCATACTAGTATTATAAATGCGAAAGTAACTCTGTCTGTCTCGCTTTTACAGCTAAATGACATGTATGTATTGTATAATTATTTAAAATAATGTATATGCTACTAGAACTACATATATTACCTTCTTTGCATAAGCATGTACAATGTTCATCGAATACTTAAATGTATATTTATTTAAATTCAAGATTATTTTGCTGATCTTCGTACCCGTACACAACACTTCTGAGTAATATTGGATTCATTCGTCACGGCAATTGTTTTGCTAACGCTACCACAATCGTGGGAAAGTAGTAAATCACGCGTACAAGTAGTAGGTACGTACAACACGTCTGCATCACGGCTGGCGTACTGTCCGCATATTAATGTAACTTACTTAGAGACAGCTATTTGAATATCCGTGTTCTCAATCCGGTGACATATTCTAAGAATAGAGGATCTTGAATCATCTCATCAGAGGTGTTACCTGACGTTTAGTAACTACGGCTGTCCATGGACTCTTAGTATTCAAACGTCACAAGTGTATTTCCACTCTTTGAGTGTCTCCTCACCTCACTGGACTCAATAGGAGAAGGTTAATAATAAGGAATAGGTTTCGCGATCAGCGTATTTCTGAGAGGATGTGGTTCGTGATAATAAAACATTTACCTTATGTATGTATGTATTTGCTATTTGAGCCCCACAGAGTGTAAGTGAACGCCGCAGGGCGAAGCGAAGTTTTATAAACATATAGTGAAATCTGTAAATTTTAACAGACACTTAAACATTATCTTCCTACCTGATAAACTCCCTTGTCCTTCCTTAATATCGGAAACTATTTATTTTTATGACATTATAACAATAAACCAACAGTAGAGATTTCTTTGTGATTAACGTTTGCCATACTCTTTCTCTTTATCTATAGATACACATTTAAAATCATTTGTGGTCTACACACGCTATCTATCTGTAGATGAGGGGTTGAAGGTACCCATTTAGCTGATGTCTGATTTGCATAGCTCGTTTGCAATCTTTATACTGTAAAACCAAACTATAAATAAATTTGATGAAATACCAAACTCATAAATAATGACCTACAGGTATAATATAGAGATTTATATCAGTTAGTCATATGACTAAAATACTAAAATATAACGACTATTATATAATAGTCGTTATATTTTAGTATTTTAGAAACAATTTGTACTATATATAGCCATCGAGTAATAATTCGATTATAAAATGTTTTAATTTCAAGAGTCTGATTGAGGCAAAAACCAGTGGACGGTTATTTGTGAAACTTGTATAGTGTTGAGTTAACCATAAAATAAAAGATTAAACAATAATTGTAGGTAATATCATAAATATTAAACTTGCGAGTTTTAAATGATTCTGTGTCACGCATTATGTTCGAATATTTTAATTTTATGTCATTTTTTTCTGTTTGCCATTTCTTAGTCGATTTCAGTAATTCAGTTACCAGTCAACAGTTCAAACAAATAAATTGAGATTATTATGTAGAAAAGTAGAAGTTTTTTTTTAATATCATGTGTAGCTGGTAACATCTAAATAACGTAAGTTGTATCATCTCAAGAAGTCAACCTTTATGTAATCGTGCGTGTGATTATATAATTTAATGTAAAAGTACCGTAGATATGTCAAGTTCCGTTTAGCAGCGACCTAAAATGGACACTCTAGAGATAAATAATTAATATCTCATCTCTGTAGTTCTGTAAAGTTTTTGCTTCCCATATACGCTGTCGTGTACGTGAGCATCTGTCAGACGGATGTCCTGCCCGTTACACACGGATAAGGATATAGGGCACAACGCTCTAAGCTCCAGTCTATCTAATTGATCTCGGTGGCGTAGTGGTAACATAAGCGGCTGCTGTGTTTGAGGTCTCGGGTTCGATTTCCGGGTCGGACCAAATGTTTGTATGATCTGCAAATATTGGTTTTGGAGTTTGGGTGTTTTCTATGTATAATATGACTTTTTTTTCAAAAAATAATTATTTATATAATTATATCAGTTGTCTAGTACCCAAGCTCTGCTTAGTTTGGGACTAGACGGCGTTATTCAATTCAATTCAATTCAAATTAATTATTTCGAACTTATTATACATCCATATTTTGTTATTTACAGAATGACTTATACCTAGTGTTAGTATTAAAATGTTAATTATTGTGGATGTATTACCACCTAGACATAAGGGGAGAGTCCCGCCTGTCTGAAAAAACATTTAGGATGTTGTTGGAGGTGGAACGCAGGCGTGTAAGCACAACGTTTTCGCATTATTGCGGCGAACCCATCGACCTGAAACTCCGCGAACAAGCCCGTTATGTGTTAGATGTCCGAAATATTTAATCTTTATTTAAATTGCGTTTACTTATCTCTTAAGATACTTATTTAAAAGGCTAGGGGGGTTCCGTGTCAAATCGTACTTCCGGTCTTCATATCCAAGAGTAATCCTTTGTGTAGAAGCGCGTACGATACAAAACACGTCAACATTCCTGAATCAGTGATGATCAACCAATGAAATGATGAGAGTGAAGACAATGTTATAGTCCCGAATGGATCATTGTTATACTTTACAACGACGTCTTTGTATGAATGGAGCATACGAAATACAAAGGAATGCAGCATACGTACGTTTTCTATACCTTCCGCTGAGCAGGTTATTTTTAATTTTAAACTATCCTATTTTCTCAAGCACTTGGCTAGCAACAAAGAAGGTTCTTGCAAAAGTTTACTGTTTGTGTCATTTTATTTTCAGTTCCTAGAAAGTTAAGAAATACTGTTTACATAAATTACAAAATTGAATAATAATCAAGTTTGTTTATATATTTTAAAATTTTATTATTTTGTTTCTTGAAGTATTTAGTACACTTAAAATGTGGTTTTCTATATATGTATATCCATGTATGAAAATTTTAATCATAACAAAGATAGTTTAATTTTGTTATACATATTTTATGTATATGAAATTTTTTTACTCAACAAGCTTGTCATAAAAACTTAAAATTTGTTATAATAAAACTAGCTGATGAATGATTATGCGGAGAATGCTCAAATTACATCGTAAGTCCCCCGCAGGAAGTGATGTGATTCTATTCTGACCGGAAATCGCAAGGCCACTTCGTGTGTAAATAGGCTTAAATTGCAGTCGAGCGTGTGCATGTTACATCAGTTAGTGACCAGCATTGTAAGTGCCAAGAGCCAAGCTACGTTACATGACTTTTGCAGCTTTTGATCGAAACAAATATTAGTCGATGTGCTGGAGTTTGTGCTCAAATCTTTTAGAAGGTATTTTGGGTCATTCAGCAAATGAGAGTAATGAATAGAGGTTTAAATATAAAAATGTTTCACTGATTTGTAAAGAACTACATACGTTAAAGTATTTTTAAGTTTGTCAAACTTATTTTGTACTGAATTATGTGTGGTATTAAGTAATAGATTCTTAATAGTAATTTTAAGTAATAAACGAATCTAAAGAGACGTTATCAGTTTGGTGGTTTAGTGATTAAATTCACTACAATTTTCTCGAATTCAGTCAATGTCAACTTTAAATAATGTAGAATAGAAACGAACCGACGTTGTTTTCTCATTATTTTTGCACCATTCCAAAGCACATTGTTCGAGACAGTTTAGCTACTATAAAACCACCTGTTGACCACATTTGTCACATTTCTACAAAACTTTTCCAATTTATCGATGAAAAAATGATCTTCTCAGATTGTGTGTTAAGAAAAATACAGTAAAATACTTATTGGAGCAACTTTAGGATAAAATTTAGTACAATGAACATTTAAAATATGTTTTATTCAGTAATGCAATGAAGTAGAATTTTTACGTTAACGGTTGTTGAAATCTACATCAATAAGAGGGAAATTTGCAGATTATAGACCAGTTTTCGAATTCGTTTCAACTTAGTTATAAGCTGGCTTCTACGTAACACATCTTAATTGCAGAACGTTTGAACATTCCTCAAAAATGCCTTCACAAATCTATGTAGTCTGAACATAATTATCCCTAAAATCGATTTACCATGTAAAATTCGCCATTATCTCAATCAACAGCGCCTAACTCAAAGATAACTTTCTCAGTGGATCTACGTCGGACCATTCATAAAGAATAATTACTATTTACTGAATGAAAACCACAGGAAATGGGCTCCTCTGGGCCGAGTCGAATTGCAACCACATTTGGTTACGTCACCGGTCTCTATTGCCTTACCATTGAGCGGCTGTTTATTGTAATGGACCAGCAATACGTGATCGTTCGATATAAAAATAAAAAGTCGAAAAAAGATGTGTAAACATTTCACAAGAAGCATGTGGATGTTTGGGGATACAGAGAGTAATATTTTGAGGGTCACTGGCTCTTGATAATCACTTCTGAGTATAAACTATTTATCATAATTTACCTGAAAATATTAAATATTTGAAGTTTTCATGCAAGCTGCTTTCGCCCGAGGCTCTACCTGCGTGTATATTGGTTATCGCAGTGAGGTGAATCCTTTCTAAAGAATGGAAGTACTCCATGCTAAATTTCATTGAAATCGTAATAGTTTTATTTTCAGTATAATATGGATTAGAAAAAACTTTTTCTTATTTTTTTAACTCTGGCTAGTCCTAAGCCTTAGAACTGTAATCCTTACTCGTTGATAGTCTGAGATAAATAATTTTTTCGTTGACAATTGACTAAAGTGAATCATCATTACTATGGTTGGCATTTACTTAGAATTTATGGCAATGTTAGTAGCAGTGTAACAAGAAATGTTAGTAAATGTGTTTTTATGTGCTTTACTCTAAATATAAAAAATAGTGTACCGAGCACAATTTTTTTTAATTTATATATTTTCACCCTTTCCGTATGGGTTTTTGGAGGCATTTTGGCCTGCCCATCCCATCCCAGTTTAAAAAACATAGAAGAGTTTATTACGTCGAGTAACTTTTACAAAGGCTTTTTTGAAAGAATATAAATCAATAAAGCCAAGAATACGAAGTCTGTTTAAACTAAATGAACTTATCATGAATTTAGTAATAGCAGTAGCGAATATATTATTGCTACATATTTTTTATATTATAGCTGAGCCCCGCGGCGTTACCCACGTTTGTTGTTGTAACCGCGGGCAATCTAAAAAAGTAGCCAAAGTTGCTACTTGTATCATCAGCTTTCTGCCAGTGAAAGTCCCGTCGAAATCATTCCAGCCGTTCCAGAAAATACCCGGAACAAACAGACAGACAAAAATTGTAAAAAATAATAATATTGTGGTATATGTACCGTGTACACATCCATATGCATTTAGTAAAAAGCGGTTATTTTGATATTACAAACAGACACTCATTTTATTTATTTGTTGTTGAATTCTTAAATTCAATAGGTGGTTGTATTACACAAAATGTATTTTTTGGTGGATGATTTAATACAAAATAATAATAAATACTTAACAACATTTTACAAACATTTATGTCAATCATCATTACACTAACCTTACATTCCATTCTAATGTACGTAACTACTCACATGCAAGCTCAAAATCGTTACTTTTTGCGTCGAAGCTTGACCGCGTAGAAATGCCGATGCGACTGTTCCGCCAATTATTTTAGTGTATGTTTCCCGTTACCAAAATGTTATTATTTTTTCGTTAACATTCTTAGCGAGGTCCGGGCTCAAATGTCTGTATCTACAAAAAGCTCCCTTATTTATTGGACAAATACGACCGTAGTTCTCTTTAGATGTCTTGCGGACGTGACCAATTGAACCGGATGCACGCCCATGGCCGGAAGTCCCCCTTTCATCTTAAAATGGCCCCGTCGAATCTGTAAGAAGCAAGGAATTTTTCTAGGCCGCTGACCACTGAATATTTGTCAAACGACCCCGGCAATATCACGAGGCGAACTTTTTTTGGACTGTTACAACTTTTTAGGCTTCCTGCAGAGTTGCGGTTTTTTGTCGGTTGGTACATGCTCAGTGATGCGTTAAAGACTATTCTTTCAACAAGTCTGCTAATTGCTACTTATTTACGTGTTTAGGTTTATGTAGCATTGCTTCTTATAGTTAGTAGATAGTAGTCAGTTAAATAATTTTAGAAGAATAAGGCTCTAAACGGTTTGAATGTAATGTACGGTTAGGTATAAAACTTATCCGTATATTTATTTATTTATTTAAAACTTCATGCACATTTGTACATTGCTGGACTTAATGCCCAAGGCATTCTCTTCCAGTCAACCTTGGGGTGGTTTAGAAATCTTGTAAGGTAAGTGGCGCACAGAGGTTACATTATCAATAGAAAGAAGCTTTACACAAAAGACATATACATACATACACATAATATATTATAAAGAATAAATACATATATAGATATACATTCATTGATAAAATCATATGAAATTAAAAGCTATTTATTTATTTATGTCATGGAGGGCTTATAACTAATATTATACGATTTTTAGTTAAGTAGATAAGAGTGAGCCACTTATTTCACTTGTAGTGATATGCTAAAGAATTGTACGTGAGCAACAGGAACAACATTAAATAAATAAATAAATAAATATGTTCAGACATTTTAACACACAACGGCATCTAGTCCCAAACTAAGCAGAGCTTGTACTATGGGTACTAGATAACTGATATTAATACCCATATACTTTTTTTTGTAAATACATACATATTATACATAGAAAACACCCAAACTCCGAAACAAATATTTGCAGATCATACAAACATTTGGTCCGACTCAGGAATCGAACCCGAGACCTCTTGCACAGCAGTCGCATTCGCTACTACTACGCCACAGAGGCAGTCAAACATTGTTACGTTACAGGACACATTTTTTTTCCTATTTTTTTGAACAAATTTTCAAACTATTCAAGATTCTGACACTCTCACACCTTTAAAACATTCATAAAGAATAGATCTGTTTACAAAACTTATTAAAACCTCTACTTATAGGCATAATTTATAGCTATTGCGATTATTACTTAAGTCCATATCTTCTGTACTAAAGAATGACTCACTATCTTAAAAACAAAACCCGACTGATTAAAAGTAATGAATTGAAATGAGGAAAACAAGTATCACAACACCTATATAAAATTTGAAAATTTATATAGCCTATGTCACTACCACGATTCGAATGAATTCAACGATACCTTATATGCCAAAAACCGTATAACCGTTTGGAAGAGAGCGACATGCCAAAGAATAAATGGGCATACATACCCAGATACCCAAATTCATACTAACGCTCGAAAAACATTCTAATTGAACTGCCTTATTTATTCTAGTTCTGAATAGACCTAAATCTAATGTTGTGTTTATTGTATTCCAGGCAAACTATATGCAGCCCTAGGTCGCCGCGGGGGTCGGATCGTTGCCAGCGATATGCAGACCGGTTCAGCATCGTTCCGAGTGCAAGCTTTAATGCCAGTCGCTGAGAGCTTCAAATTCGCACTGGAATTGAGAACGCACACCTCTGGTTTGGCCGCACCGCAAATGTTGTTCAGTCACTGGGAGGTTAGTATATTTGCAAACCTGTTTTTCACTCAACTATTACTTTATTATACAAAAGATTTTTCTGACACATTTTAACTCTCAGTTTAAACTGTAAGTGGAAAAACAATATTTTTTGGTTACTGCTCATAATTGACTATCTCGGTGGCCCATTGGTAGCGCATGTGACTCCCATGTTACAGGTCTCGGGTTCGATAGCTGGGTCGGTCCAAATGTTTGTATGATCTGATCTATAATCAAGGAACTTTCTGCCTCGCACAACAAAACTGTGGAATGAACTGTCGCCTGCGGTATTCCCGGACCAATACGACCTTCAAATCTTCAAGAAAAGAGCGTACTCTTTCTTAAAAAGTCGGCAACGCACTCCTCTGGTGTTGCGGGTGTCCATGGGCAGCGCTAATCGCTTATCATCAGGCGATACGTCTGCTCGTTGCCTCCTATACCATAAAAAAAATTGTTTCGGAGTTTGGGTGTTTATTAGTAAATTATGTATGTATTTACAAAACAACAAAGTAGGAATGTATTAATATCAGTAGTCTGGTACCCATATGATGGCAGCCTAATGATTTTTCTGCATCATTGAGCCTCCGGTCTCGCACTCACAACGAAACACGACTGCACGAACGCTGTCATTTTACGTCCATTTTCTGTGCGAGGATAATACCACCCCGATCGAGCCGACCCGTTCTGGCTGAAATCAGATTGGCTCTACTACCTGGAGCTAACTGGTAAGCCAGAGGACATGGGTTCGATTCCCAACTAGGACAAATCTTTGTGTGATGAACACAGTCATTTGTTCTGTGTCTAAATAGATTTATCTATAATATATACGTATTTAGAAACATATAACTATGTTTATCAGCAGTCTGGTTACCATAACTTACCTAGTTTGGGACCACACGACCGTGTGTCAAATGTATGAAGAATATTATTGTTAAATTCGATTGAAATAATCATCAAACTTGTCCTGTAATATTAAGTAGCTCATCTATCGTCTTTTATCTATCGTGTTTTAGGTTTCACTTGTTTTAATACACTTTGAAATTAAGTCGCAACTTCAATTGTATGTAGTTTTTATGTTAATTATATCTATTTTCATAATTATTTCAGACAATTGACATCGATCCATTTTGGAAACCACGCACCGAGGAAGAGTATCTACATTGGGGTGAGAAATGGGATGGCGTTAATAGAGCAAAGGCCTACATGGACTCAGTTCGTGCTCGGAAGGGGCTAGCTACGGACAAACAGCTGGTACAGCACGCCGAAAAGCAAAGAACTTTGTCTAAAAATAAATAAAATGTTTTAAATGTAGTACTAGCATTGTAACCTTTCGAAAGAATATAGCAACCATAGTTTTTGCGGTTAGTGCAGTAAAACTTCTATTCAGCAAAGGTTTTATTACACTAAATAAAATTTGAAGTAGTTTTAAATATGTACTGTGGTAAGAAACGTTAAACGTTGTAATAAATTCATTAAGTGGCCAAATTTATACATTTTTATACTTGTAGTAAATGTAGAGATAAACATTATTATGTGTAGAGAATTCTTTTTTATGACTTGTGGTACCTAACAAATTAATATCGAAATGACTAAAACACTAGGGATCAGTTACACCAGTTCCAGATTATTATCAGCCAGACAACACTATTTAAAAGTTAAAAGTTGCTGGTATACCTATGCAAGTTTATCTGACATTATATACATGTGTATTTACGAGACTTATGTAACCGAAGTCAATAGTTATTCGTCAGATAAGTTAAGATTAATATATCAGTGACTATAAGCTGGTGATGAAGCAAGCCATAATACTTTTAAATGCGTTTATAGAGGAATGTGATAAATGAACTCATTTTTCTATTCTAGTGTTATTTGTTAATTAATTTCTCGAACTTGAATGGTTTTTTTTGTTGTCTGTTGTTTTGTTTCGAAAGCTGAACATGTGTAGGAAACTTTAAATCTTTAAATTTGAGTTTAAATCTCGCTTGTCACTTTCATTAATTTATGCGTAGTCTATTTGTCTATTTAGTTTGAATATTTGTTACCAAGGATGTCTTATTTAAAATACTTTAATTTCATAGGCTGAGCAGGTGTATTCACTTTTAAAGAAGCCTTCTAAATCCTTGAATGTCTTTTTATAGCTATTACCCGCAGTTTTATGGTACTCTGTTTCTAAGAGTCGTAACTCGTAATGTAATATTTAATTCATACTTAAATACTCAAGACATGCTTTATATATTTTTAACTTTGCTACGTATGACCTCAACCCTCTTCTGAAAGGAGACCCAATTCCAGCAGTAGGACACTATGGGTTGTTGTTGACTTTCTAATTGATGTAATAGAGAAATAATCCTTTAAATTTATTAGTATAAAATATCACGTAACCAAGCAATCTAAAAATCACAGATTTCTCTCTCCATATTGATCCTATCCTATTTTCAATTACCTCCACTTGTCTTAGTATTGAATTAATATTATTTAGGTATGGCCGTACTGAACAAAAAGAAAAGCATGTACCTAATGTTTTCTTATGATATAAGTAGGTATACATGAGTTTCTTTTTTATCCATATTGTTAAATTACTGAAGATATGTGGGATATCTTGGATCTCTTACACGGTGATGATACCGACGGTAATTTCTATTTATTTTAGATGCTGTATTCGTTCAGCCAGTTGTTTCTTTGTTTTATTAAATAGCTTCTTGATGTTTCAATTATACAACACTTGCCTGCATAAAAGTTTAGTATAGAATAGTACTTTTGAAATTCATTTGATTTTACTTTTTATAACTAAAACTAATAAACGAAAGAGCAAAACACGCATAAGTAATTTAAAATTATACAACAGCCACTAGAACAGGCGATTTTTTAACTTGTTACTGTATTGTCTAATCTTATAATATTATAAATTTATTAAATATTTGTGAATAATGCGAGGTTGTACTACAATGTATTTGATATTGTTTATCTTATTTTCAATAAAAATTGAGCCACAGATTATTTCGTCTTTTTATTGCCTAACCTAACTTTGGTTGTTGGTACTCTCTTATCCCAAGATTTATCCGTCGTCTGGGGAACATCATAAATTGTTTTTTTCCTTTTATTAGAGACCTCTCCCTTGACGATGTTTGCTAGGATCTCATCATCATCATTAATTTATTTATTTTATTTTATTTTATTTTAAAACTTCATGCACACATGTACAACGGCGGGCTTAATGCCCAAGGCATTCTCTACCAGCCAACCTTTGGATGGTGTAGAAATTTTGTGGGGTAGATGCATTGTGGTGGGAAAAAAAAATATATTCGTGAAGTTACAATATACACATAAAAATATAAATAAATATATATACACGGTAATATATAAACTTTATATACATACATTATGATGCACACTATTACATAAACTTTACATACGTACACTGTGAGTGGGTACTAAGTTGTTTACTAATTAAGGCTTTCCTGCCATCTGGTAAAAAGGTGGTTTTTTACATTCTTCTTAAATGAGTCACGGCTTGTAGACATCCTGATTTCGAGTGGGAGCGTGTTCCCCAGCATTACAGGCTGCACAAAGAATGAGG
>PKRV01000116.1:1933957-2141131 GCA_003709505.1 Hyphantria cunea
AAAAGAGGTGAGCATTAGGTCAAGCCAGGTGTCTTGGTGTTGGATGTTGTGGTGAGTGGCTTGGAGTGGAAGGACATGGAGGCTAGTTGATTGGAAATAGTAATTAATATTTAGTAATAAAATGTAAAACTGCCTCCTTGGTCGACTAGTTAGCGTAAACGACTGCAGATGAAGAGGTCTCGGGTTCGATACTCGGGTCGGAATGTTATTGGGTTTTTCTTACAAGAAATTCTTAATCTTCTGAAATATGGCAGATGGCGGTGTTACCCGCCCGTGCCTCGGAAAGCTCACTATACCTTCGGCACCGCTTATTATGAACATCTATGGTAATCGTTATTGGAAAGTCAGTGCACTCAAATACACTGACAACTTTTTTTTTTTACCTGTGGAAACCCCCTCGGGCCTTCACCCCACCGGGGTTTGCGGTGGGGCGGTGTGTCGGAACCGAACCGACTAAAACCACACGGTGTGCCACTCTGCGCCTGAGACCGGAGAGATCCGAGAACCGCTTTCTTACGCCATCCGAACCCCTCCCAGCACCTGCTCGCACTGAAGCGGGCACCGTCTTCTGGTGTTAAACTCTCAATTTAGGCAACGGACGGCACACGCGTAACGTCGCCCCCTCGCGGCTAGACTATGAAGCGGATGGGCGTAGGCGCGCCTCCGCCGCCCGGTTCGCCGGCGGCGGATCGGGCCCGAGTGGAGGTCGTCCTCCCGGACCTTCTCCGCCGCCTCCTTCTGCGAGATGACTTCCTCGCAGAAGGTCGCGACCGCGGTAAAACTGCTCTCGCCGCCTGCCATGGAGCGTACGACGGCCGGCAGCAAGAAATCTCCTCCGATGACTGCAGTGAGGGCCCGACGTTGCGGCGCCCAAGCGGGGCACACAAAGGGTCCCGTGCTGCCGCCCTGCCCACTCGAGGATGACCGGCTGGAGAGCCTCCACGGTGGCGAAGCCAACACGTGGAGCCTCCAGCCGCGAAGACCAACGAGCCATCGTGGCTCGACGGGCGGCTTCACGCCACTCGCGTACCTCTTCGGGCGGNGCCCACTCGAGGATGACCGGCTGGAGAGCCTCCACGGTGGCGAAGCCAACACGTGGAGCCTCCAGCCGCGAAGACCAACGAGCCATCGTGGCTCGACGGGCGGCTTCACGCCACTCGCGTACCTCTTCGGGCGGAGAGCGTATCCCACTCTTCGCCCGGAATTCAGTCACCCGTCGATAAACTTCGGCGAGCACTTCCGCCTCCAAATCCCACGGGGGTGTTCCGGCTGAGGCGCACGCCGCCTCGGTTGACACCGTGCGGTATCCGCGTATTGCTCTGACCGCCAATACCCTCTGAGGGTGCCAGAGGCGCGCCTTATCCTGGGCGGTCAGAGGCGACACCCACACCGGTGCGCCGTACAGGGCCATCTACCGGACGACCCCCGTGAAGAGGCTTCTCTTCAGAGGTTGCGACACTGGCTCCACCCAGATTGGGCAAAAGTTGCCCTAGGGCGGAGGCAGTGTCGATCAGCTTGGGAGCAAGCTGTCGGAAATGCTCGTCGAAGAGCCACGTACCGTCGAAGATCAGGCCCAGATCCCTCATCTTGGCCCGAACCGTTACGAGGACCGAGTTGACCACTATGGAGGTGCCGGGGGGCGGCCCACGACGGGGCCCATGGAAAAGCAGGGCCTCCGTCTTGTCCAGGGTCACCCGCAAGCCCAGCGCCTTGATGCACCCGACCACCAGAGAGATTCCCCTAGTGGCCAGGCACGCCGCCTCCTGAAAGTTCGCCAAGTGTGTCATCGGCGTAACAGATAACGCCCAGCCCGGAGGGGAGACGTTCTCGAAGGTCCCAGTCGTACCCCACGTTCCACAGGAGTGGTCCCAGGACAGACCCCTGCGGAACGCCGCACGACATGGGTCGCCGTCTCAAGGCGCCCTCTCGGTCCTCGTACACGACGGTACGCTCCTCTAGATAGTCTGCCACCAGCCGCCTCAGGTACTCTGGCACCCCGTGATAGCGGAGTGCTTCCCTGATGCAGCCGAATGGCAGACTATTAAAGGCGTTGGCGATGTCCAAAGACACCGCCAACACCACGCCGCCACAGCTCACCGCCTCTTCGGTCACGGCCCTCAGGAAATACACTGACAACTAGTTCAACCTTCGAATTCAGTTCACCCTCAGGGTAGCACAGGACCGATGCCACTTGCTCCGTGTAAAAACTGATATTCAGATACAACTGGTTGAACTAGCAATTGACCCTAAATCTTAGGGATAATAAAGGTTAGGAATATGAAGGACAGTACACTGTTAGACAAGGTTGGTATATAATTTATTTACTTCTCTTTGCAGTGATGTCCTGCGCAGTTTGTTCCCTTAGTCGTCTCTTACGACACCCACGGAATGAATAGAGGCGGTAATACTCAGATTTGATTCTTAACCCTTCACGAGGGTAAGTTGGTTCGAACGGACAATTTAATTACTGGGATTTGTGTGCAGCAATTTTGCAATCAAATTATACAGAGAACTTTGATTCTTAACCCTTCACGAGGGTAAGTTGGTTCGAACGGACAATTTAATTACTGGGATTGGTGTGCAGCAATTTTGCAATCAAATTATACAGAGAACTTTGATTCTTAACCCTTCACGAGGGTAAGTTGGTTCGAACGGACAATTTAATTACTGGGATTTGGTGTGCAGCAATTTTGCAATCAAATTATACAGAGAACTTTCTTCCTAATTTTATTTACTTGTACCCAATGTAGGACAAAGGCAAGGGACTTGATAAAGTTAACTGAAGTGTATGAAATATACACAAAAGTGAGAATGATATAATGATATGAACAGTCGAATTATGAAAGCTAGACTTTTTCCACACTGTCTAAAATACACGGTGGAATATTTCATTTAACATTCATCTGTGTCCTTATATTTCGGACTTCTAAATAATTAAAAAAAAAACTTAATATCGCTTTTTTTTAGGCAAACGAGCAAAAATAAATGCACAAGAATTACCAATCACTTAAAATTAATAAACGCCTAAACAAATTTTAGAGGTAAAAAATGATATTTGACATATACGACTTTTTCTTCAGGCGCTCGTATATGATATTTGACATTTACGACTTTTTGGATATAAATGTAGTAAACACTTTCTTACTAAAATTATTGTTCCAAGTATAATGTTGATATGAATATCGTAATACAAATTTGAGGTATAATTTCAGATTACCATGACTTTCAAACTGATTAGTGTTCATAAACAGAATCGCTTGACCACTTTCTTTGTAGAATATTAAGAAATATTATGGAGATATGTAGAATTTTACTATGTTATTAATATTCCATAAAATTACACATGATATTAATAGAACCTTGTCTTGTCATTTTGGCACCATAGACCACATCCACACAGTGCGGCAAATAATACAGAAGACCGAAGAGTATAATCAGCCCCTGTGTCTAGCATTTGTGGACTATGAAAAGGCCTTTGACTCGATTGAGATCTGGTCTGTTCTGGAGTCCCTGCAGCGTTGCCAAGTAGATTGGCGGTACGTCCGAGTGTTGAAATGTCTCTACAAAGCCGCTACTATGTCCGTCCAAGTACAGGATCAGCATACAAGACCCATACCATTGCATCGAGGAGTGAGGCAAGGGGACGTTATATCCCCGAAATTATTCACTAATGCAATGGAGGACCTGTTTAAGACGCTGCACTGGAAGAGGCGCGGTATCAACATCAATGGCGAATACATCTCTCACTTGCGATTTGCAGATGACATCGTCATCATGGCAGAGACGTTGCAGGACCTACAACAGATGCTGAACGACCTGGCTGACTCGTCTGTGCGCATCGGCCTACGGATGAACTTCGACAAGACCAAGGTCATGTTCAATGAACATGTACTGCCGGAACCGGTTGCGGTACACGGTGCCGTTCTCGAAGTTGTTCAAAAATATGTATACCTCGGGCAGGCTTTGCAGTTAGGTAGAAACAGCTTTGAGGACGAGGTGAACAGAAGAATCCAGCTGGGTTGGGCAGCGTTTGGGAAACTTCGTCGGGTCTTCTCATCATCGATCCCACAGTGCCTAAAGACGAAAGTCTTCAATGCGTGCGTCCTACCCGTAATGACTTACGGAGCCGAAACGTGGACACTTACGGTTCGACTGGTCCATAAGTTTAAAGTCGCTCAGCGTGCAATGGAGAGGTATATGCTCGGCGTTTCTCTAAGGGATCGCATTAGAAACGAGGTGATCCGACAAAGAACCAGGGTCATCGACGTAGCCCACAGGATTAGCAAGCTGAAGTGGCAGTGGGCTGGCCACATTTGCCGAAGAACCGATAACCGTTGGGGTAAACGAGTTCTTGAGTGGAGACCGCGTCTCGGCAAACGTAGTGTAGGACGTCCACAAGCCAGGTGGAGCGATGATTTGCGCAAGATGCGCAAGATGCGAGAAGCCATAGATCGAACTAAGTGGCGTGAAATTGGAGAGGCCTATGTCCAGCAGTGGACTGCGATGGGCTGATGATTGATTGATTTGTCATTTTGACGTCACTAAATCCAGCACTTCGAACTCTTGGTAGATTAAAATGGAATTAACTCGGGGCTGAATGTAAGGTTAAATAAAACAACATGACCTTAAGTTAACTCATGTATCTAATATTTACAAAAACTCAACAAACGAATTACAACTGGAAACAAAATATACAAACGCAAAACCATGCATACGTCCATTAACAATTCCTATATGGTAAATAAACACAATAATACAAATTAATCAGTTCTATCACCCATAAACGATATTGCGCTATTTTAACTACAATCGCGCACTATACAATCATTGTATTGAATACAAACTAAAACACTGTCACAACTGACTGTTTGGTTCAAATTACAAAACAGTTTTGTTTATCACAGGGATGTAAATAAAATGCATTGATTCCTCATGGGCATGATACTGTTTATGTGCCTGTACAGTGTGATGTCGCATGCGATTGTGTGCTTGTATTTCATTTCGATAGAACTACAAAGATCGATAGATAATAACGAATTATCACAGT
This sequence comes from Hyphantria cunea, assembly GCA_003709505.1. NCBI lineage: Eukaryota > Metazoa > Arthropoda > Insecta > Lepidoptera > Erebidae > Hyphantria > Hyphantria cunea. The sequence continues at coordinate 1,939,005 of PKRV01000116.1, forward strand.
TTCACACACATATGGAACATTTATTGTAAAATTGAAAAATATTGCTAGATAAGATACTACAAGTGCGCGGTCACTGTTAAAACACACTAAGAGTGAGGCCAAACGGAAGTGATTTTAAAGTCGTTTCATAAAGTTGCACAATTTACTTTTTATTTATTTTAAAACCTGCGAAAATGACTACTTTGCCTGATGAAAAGCATGAGTGAGTTTCATTCACCTTACTCATTGCGAATGGCATTATATTGCCTTCGATGAAAATTCGTTAGGGTGTCTGATGAACGACTTCAGAAGCTATCCAATGTATTTACTTCACCTTCCTCGCTCCGAAACAAAAATGGATAAAACACAAGTCAGGAGGCAACACATTTGCGTCGCCAAGGCACGAATAGTATTTTTGTGTGGAATTGAATTCAGCGTAAATTACACTACTTATTGTGTGCTCATAACTACGCTCATTTGGCCTCACTCTAAAGAGCATTGGGGTAACTTTAACCACATTTAAAGCATAAGGGACCGTATTAAAGTAAAGTCGATTGGTCAACTTTATCAGCTTGCGTAAAGAGTAGAGTCTAAACACAAATTTGCTAGAATATATTAAAATCAAGTTTATGTCTTCGTGGCATTACCCCAACGTACAATAACTATTTACAAGTCACATGTATTACTTATAAATCGCATACAAATTTTCACATTACCATTCGAATGTCATCAGCAAGCACGGTTACATATAAAACTTCAAATTAACATTCGTTTAAAATAATTTAGAAATCGTTACATTCCCTCGGCTATGCACCCAAACATTAACTTTACGTAAAACCGTCGTATTTACAATGACAATATAATGAAAATATAACTGCTCGCCAATTAGCCTACCTACAACTAGCTATTGTACAAACCTTACTATTCCTACTTGATATTTCAATTAGTCTAATGTTTTTATCTTTGGCAATATTAATTATTCCCGATTTATGACTCATAGGAAGTGAACAGCCTTACATAACATGAAATATAAATAATTTTGTTTGTGGAGACAGCCTGAGCACGACTATCTATTTGCATCTATATATCGACTAATCGTTTCAATGGTCGATTACACAGTTAGTCATTACCTTCAATCAGTATGACTAACAGTGAAACTTAAGTTATCTGATACAAAATTTCCAAACGAATGTATCATTTGTTTAACATTTTTATATTGAATAGCAATACAAAATTGAATGAATCTTCACTTAATCAAACATATCACATTACAAAATTTAATGAATCGCTTCATAACATAGTCCCGGGAATGACGGAAATTTTAAAATCTCGTTGAGTTAAATTTCGATCCATTTGGTCGAAATTTTATACAATATGTGAATGAATAAATATCTCAGAATCGCACAATAACATATGGCTTCAAACTAAACAGAACGTGTACTAGGGCAGATATAATACTTAAATACTTTTTTGTGAATACAAATTATACATAACAAAAAACCAAACTCCGAAAACAATATTTGATTATAAGATCATATAAACATTTGTTTCAAGCCGGTAACCGATCCAGAGACCTCAAGTCGTATACGCTACCACTGCGCCACCGAGGCAGTCAAATGTATGTAATTAATATTTATTATCATCAGTTATATTTAACACTTTTAGTACATCTCTTTATTGGTGAATTGGTTTCACTTATTCGGCCGTATGCATATACTGTATTCATATAACTTATAATTTGCGAAAATTTGAAAATTTTGTATTAGATTATAAATCATTTTAGGCGTAAAGGCCTAATTTTTAGTTAGAATACGTTAGCCGACTTTGGCACGGATGGTAACCTATAACAATTAGGCCCTTAAAACAATTAAATTATATTATTAACAACAGCCAATAAACATAATGTATCTCTATGAATTCTATGAATATTGTGTAAATTGTTCCAATCATTTAGCATGTCTATAAATTGGTAATGTACAAAATATTTACCTTAATTTAAAAAATAATTATACTTTTTACATATAACATCAAAGATATTTGGAACTACTATAAATAATAAGGATACAAATTCTTTGTTACAATTTTGATTGCACATACTTCACCCCACTTACGATAAAATCATATTCTAAGTACCTACCTAACCCATAGAACCATATAACAAATCCTTGAGCGTTACCAAAGACTAGAATAATAAAACAGTAACTACACGATCTTTACGAGTACCCATTTACGTAATTATTTACCTCAACAAATATTAAGAAAAAGTTTCAAAATGAAAATGAACATTCGGTTTTATTTTCTTTAAGTTATTAAGGAGATCGTAGTTCATCGAGCGTTGTAAATTAACATGACAAGAAGTAAATATGTCAATATTAACTAAAACCACTCTTTTATAATGTATAGTAGGGGGCAAACGACAATGACACCTGATGGTAAGCGATTACAACCTCTCATAGACATCCGCAACACCAAAGGCGTCACAAGTTTCGTTTCCTGCCTTTGTGGGATGGGGAGAGGGTTGGGGGAAGGGGTGGTCTATGGGTATCATGATACCTTGGTCTCACAGAAAACCAGTGATACCATGGCCAAGCAGAAAACCAGTGTGAAACAGCGCTTGCGCTGTGTTTCACCGAGTGAGTGAGGATACCGGAATGATTCGGTCGCGCCGACCCATTCGTGCCGAAGCGTGGCTCTCGCACTGATCTACTCCTCTGATGCAATACCGACTATTCCACATTATATCAACAGCTTTTAAGTAATCCACTGCTGGATGTAAGCCTCTATTTAGAAAGGATGTTTGGACGGGACAAATTTTGTTTCTTAGGCTTTGAACGTTCAGTTAAGAAAACTTAATTGCAATTGAAATGAGTCATTATTCCAAGTTGTATATCATAATAAAAGAATTTGGTTATTTCTAGACTATGACTGCGTGGTCCGATCAGTTTGTCCGACTGATCGGACGACTCGAACTTTTTCTTGTTTTTTTTGTTGTTGTGTAAAAATATGACTATGTACTAATCGGACTACTAATCGGACGACTAATCGGTAATCGGTTATGAACATATTTTTCCTGTTGGTTCGAGTGATAGGACATCGTGGACTTCTATTCATGGAAGTTCAAGACGTTTGACACAAAAAATATAAATACCTAAATTTTTATATGAGGCTGTCAAAGTGTCTACTCCGCCTGAGAGAAACCATGAGTAGAATCACCATATTGACCACAGTAGTGGTTACCAAGCTTATTGCGTATGCAAACAATGTCACAATAGCTATATCCGATTACTGGAACCAATACAACATTCATAGCAGCGTCCGATCAATCGATTCAATAGGAAAAACAATCCGCGTTGCCCGATAAGTCGAACCAACAGAAAATAAAGGTCCGCGTCTCCCGATCAATCAAATCAAATGGAAAAAAGTCCACGTCGCGCGATCAGTCGGACAACACGGTCCTAACCATTTCTAGTCATAACGCTACAAAGCTCAATGTACATCGATCCTTATTCGTGCACCTAACGATATCTGTATCGATTAGATTTGATACTATTGTTCATATTAATAATATTACCGTCGATATGGCAGCATATTGTTTGAAATTTTTGTGAGTTTAAATAAAATACTATTTAAAAATTCATGTTAGGCGACCGACACAGTATAAACTCGGAAAACACATAATCTATGACTAAGGTTGCTCTTCTTGGCTATCATTAATACACATAATACACAAATTGGCAAGAATTATTAAGAAATGAGGCAAAAAAAAATTGGTACTAGCAAATTTTGTGGGCTTATCAACACACATTGGATAATTGCTCAAAAGGAATGTTGGTTACATTAAACTCTTATTTATATACTAGCACCGCTTCCTTCTGACGCTATCACATTCACTATTGTATACTCCTCAGCAACCCACATCAAATACCGTCACCATCACCAAATATAACACATAATAATTCGGACATCGATGTCCAAATTCAACTAATACATAGTATTTAGGAATATTCAGTAAACAGCAACGATTTACACAACATAAAATTCTCTAAACACGTATAGGGTTGTGACAAGTACATATAAAATTAAATAATAAACCATTTATACACTAGTCACATTCAAGAGATCGCGTATTAGAATTTTGTATAACAAAGTGCTAGAATGTATAACTCAAGCACATTGCGACAAATTGCAGAGGTTTCAAATGGTAATTTAAAACGGATACCTCAACGATTTGTCGCATCATGTGGATAAGAAATTACGTCCTAAGTTTGATCCCAGAATTAAAAATAATATTTTTTGTTGTTACTTTTGTAAAAAAAATTTGCTGAAGTTATATAAAATTGTGATTTTCAACATTTATTTATAATGCTCAAATCGAAAGGAACAGATGCGGGTTGCAACTGTAGATTAAATAATCATTTTAAATGAAATATTTCGATTAAATATACACAAGTTCACCGCGACCCCAAACGGAACTTACACTAAACGTTTGTGTTTGACACAAATTAACGTAACGTGGCTATACCTCACATACATCACATGGATCTTTCACCGACATCTATAAAGAAAATACATGATACATGGATGATTTGCAAAAATTAAATACAGTTTCATTATGTTCGATTAAGAATTTAGAACATTTTTTTTTTTCAATTAAATCATTATCGTTTAAGAAATTCTTTTAAAGGCATATTCATTTAAAAGCAAATTGAAGGAAAAAAAATGCGCAAACTGTAGAAAAATATTTCCTATTTCAAAGTCGGACTTAGGAACACTAAAATAAGCAGGTCGAGTCACTGATTTTTAAAATAAAACTCGTGACGTCACAACAAGTCGTTCTTGACAAGATATAAATGGATGAAATAAATAATATATAATTCTAGTATCACTTCGTCTCACTGACACGTTCCTTTTTGGACTGCATTCGACTAAAACTGGCTACCCACACGGTACAAACGAAGACTTTCATATGTGATTATAAATCCTAACTTTGGATGAGCCGTATGTTATTTTGAACCGTATATCGACTACAGGTCGGTATATTTTAGCCTAAAAGTGTTTGTTAACTGAAGACAGTTTCGTTGGGCACATCGACGTTGATATCTCCCACACCGGTGTGAGCCATGTCGGTTAATATGACGCCAGATAGCGCTTCTAATGATTGTCGCACCTGAAATGAATAAATTATATGAATATTAAAAGGCAAGTATTAAATTATTTTTGAAGAAATTTTTAATACATACATATCTCAATAACAGATTAAAGTCTCAAAAATTGTATATTAGTCGTAGAGGCTCTGTAGGTTTAATGTAATAAGGACCTCCTACAAATACAACTGGTATAAACATATATCATATACATATATACTTTTTTTTGTAATAACCTAAATACATATTATACCGTATTCCGTGTATGAATACGGTATTATACCGTATTCATACCGTGGGAGAGCCACGCTTCGGCATGAATGGGCCGGCTCGACCGGAGTGATACCACGGCCTCACAGAAAACCGATGTGAAACAGCGCTTACGCTGTGTTTCATCGAGTGAGTGAGGATACCGGAGGCCAATACCCCAATCCAACGTCCCCTATCCCCATCCCCCCCTTCCCCCCAGGCCGCCATAGTGTGGGTCACCATGCTGCATTGTTCTTTTTCGCATTGAGGATGGTGACCACCACTCTTGGATTCTGCTCATGCTTTCCATCAGGCAGGGCAGAGTCATTTTGGNNNNAAAAACATAGAACACACACCCAAACACCGAATAAATAGTTGCAGATCATACAAACATCGGTCCAACCCGGGAATCGAACCCGAGACCTGAAGCACAGCAGTCGCTACCAGTGTCCAGCAGTGAGGGTACCTTGGTGAGCAGGAGCAGGTTGGTGGTGAGGAAGGCGTGCAGCTCGCCAGCGGCGCGGCCGTGCAGGCGCGTTCGCCAGCGCACCAGCTCCGAGTACAGCTCCGACCCCGACAGGCCACTCAGCTCCGACTGCACCGACAAACATTCTCATATATAACTTCTAAGATCATTTATAAAAGACTAGCCGAGTCGACGACATCGACCGTGAGCGACGCCGCGGGGCAAAGCTAGTCTAAAAAAGTACCCTAAGTTAGTTTTTGTATCATCAAGTACCCATCAGTGAATATCCCGTCAAAATCGGTCCAGCCGTTCCAGCGATTGGACGGATAAAACAGAAAGACGAAAAATAATAATTGATTTTTACATAACCATCGCAAATACTTTCATTTGCATTTAGTGAAAAGCTGTAAATTGAAATTAGAAATAGCACTTTAAATTTATTCATTTGTATAGATTTTATTATGGTAAAGCCGCAATAACGAAATAGGTACGCATCGTACAAGCCCCTCATCTTAACCAATCGGGTTTAAAGCTTTGGTAAGAAAAGATAATTTATTGGAACGTAATTTGTCAAAGGGTGAGATTTCATTTTAACGTCACTATTTTCGTAACGCGAATAGACTACATTACACGAATCAGACATCAGGAAACACTCAAAAATATAATACGATAGTTTATAGTCTTATAGTCTGGTAAATTTAATGAAAAAATAATAATTCAAATCAAAACCTGTATGAAAATAACAACGTTGGGATCAACTTGTCATTATAGTAACATCTATTCTAAGTGTGTTTTCGGTTTCACAATTAAAAAGTCATCAAACTTATAAATAGTAAGAAATCTTAGTTTTTTTTTTCTAGTCGCAAATTATATAATATTGTCATCATTAGTGACTAAGCACTTCTTTTCAATTATTTTTTGTGAAGACAAATTTTAGGATACGATACACATTATTTCATTTTTGGTCTTTATGATTTTAGTCTAGAATACGTTATTCAGGCAACAATAGTCACACGATAAACAAGTAACGTGGCGTGTCGCACATTGCACGAGCAAAACAATTCTTATATGTCACGGTTTTAGAAGTAAAGTCGAGTCGACAACCGCCGGAGTCTTGAGGCATGCTAACGTTCATATACCTACGTATTAAAGTATGAAATTTCGAAAAATAAATGTCAATTCGTCACCGTTTTGCATATTATAAGAAAAGAAACACATATTTTTAGGTTGAAAAGAATACTTATAGTGTCACTTCTGATGATGACTAATTACGTTGGTAACTATTGTACTCTTTATTTCATTTCATTATTTCTGTGTAGGCTACTTAGACACTTATATATCTCAGTTCAATAAGCGTTCAAATAAAACTCCAAAAAAAAAAAACTAAAAAAAAAATAAAATAAAAAAAAATATATAAAAAACTAAATAAAATAAAACTCCCACGAGGGGTTTGAACTCACGGCACTCAGCTTAGTATATAACGGCATGATGATTGCTTAAACCACTATACCAGTTGACGGTCTTGGTTACATATTGTATATGATTTTAGTCTTGTCATTAGATTTTTATTTAATATTAACATCCTAAAGTAAAGAAAAATAGTGAGTTATGCAGACAACCGACCTGCATGTGGTATGTGGCGTGGTACAAGCGATAGGCGAGAAGCGCAGCGGAGAGCGTGAGTAGTGCCACAGCGGCAATCAGAGCCCGCCAGTACCGCGGGGAAGACGCTCCCGCGCCCGCACTCGCGCTCGCTCCCGCTCCGCCCGTTAGTAGCGCCGGTTGGATCACTGCCGCACCTGATGCTGCATAACAAAGTACACTGTTAGTCTGCTGATATAGTAATTTGTATAAGTGTATTTTTAGGTTCTATATCAACACTATATATACAGACCGACAGTGCATATAGTACTAGATATTGTTGATTCATGTACAAAAAGTTCCATTTAATAGTTTATTAAGAGAGAGAAAAAACCTCAGAAAAAATAAAAAATCTATAAAATGAATATTAATTTAATACACGACAACAAAAGTAAATAACTGTTTACCTTGACAATGAATTGAAATACGTGAAAATTAACATTACTCAAACATTTCACTGTATCATGTAATGTATTTGTACCTTAAGGAATTTTATAAATTAAAGACTTTTTCGTATTTAATGCATAGATCATCTTTGCTCTTAAATTTTTTTGGTAAATTTTCTGAAAATGAATCGTAGTTAGATCGAGTTTTCGCCCCCAAAAACCCTTGTATAGTAAATTTCATGAAAATCGTTGAAGATCGTATCGTAATCATAGATTCTGATTATTATACTTATGTATAAACAACAAATGTTCGTTAAAAAATTATTATATTAGATATTGGAGTCCACAAATGTTTAAGTCAAGTACCTATTTATATATAAATCTGAACATGCTTGTGACTTCTACAAGTATATCCGTAAACTTCTCAAACAAACAGCATTAGTAAAAAAATACTTGAAATTCCTAACGGCTTCCCTGATAGTTATCATGTTACATGAGCAAAGTGGTAAATATTATTTCGATACATAGCACATCGATATTGTTTCGGACACCCTTAGTTATATATCTCATGGTCTGTGTTCTGCATAACAATAACCAATAACCGTCAATTTTTAATGTGCCTACATTGACTAAATTTAAATGAAACAAATCGAGTTTAACTGTGTGTTGTTAGGTTTTAAAAATGAGGAATTGCTAATAGTTTTTGCCCGTGGCTCTGCCGGCGTATATGTAGGTTTTTGTGGTAGCGAGTACCTTATGTCCTTCTCTAAAAATCAAAGTATCACCACGCTAAATTTCAATGAAATCGGTGCAGTCGTTTAGCCGTGAAAGCGTAACAGACACACTGAGTTACTTTCGAAATTATAATGTTGGTATGGATTTAGGCGTAGGCTTGTTAGCGAGGTATTCCTTTGTAGTAATTACTAAACATTCGTAATTTACCTTTAGGTACGTATTATGCGTCATAGCTATAGTATTCTAGGTATACATAGTTTATGCAATTATTGTGCACTCAAATGACAATAGGTAGGCGGAATTTTAATTACAGGTTAACTAAAGTGGACTTAGCTATGTCGCATATTTTTTTCTAAATCAACGTTAGGCTAAACTGGTTATCTTGACATAGTATATAATGAAGTCGCTTCCACTGCCTGTAGTTTAGATCTTTTAAATTACTCTACGAATTTTAATGCAGTTTATAGCAATAGATAGAGTGATGCATGAGGAAGGTATAGGAAGGTATAGGTGTGTGTAATAGATGCATGTTATAGTAGAGGTAATCCGGGGATTTTGAAGACTTCGTTTAAAATCCGGGTCGGGTTGCTAGTATTTTGTAGTATGCCTGCTATGCTATGGTGCAATAAAATAAAAAATGTTCAGTTCATTAATAGCAATGCTACGACCCTGGATATCTTTCGCTAAACTTAATCATTATTCTAATTTTTTTCATTAAATCAACTGGGACGTTAATGCAAATAGAATTATATTCGAGATAAAAACAACTTGTAATCCAGTTGAGGAAAATAGTAAATTTAATTTAAAAAGGTCAATGTTTTAGTTCCATCTTTTGATTTCCAGGTAAACTTACGTTAAACAGATATGATACCTGCCGGCCTACTTTCCTATTGACTTACATATTTCATATAAAATGAAAATATATATAAAATAGTACGTAAATGAAGAGGAACGCAACAAGCAAGCACCAGCAATATATATAAAAATGGTAAAATAATATTCTTTATTTTTTTGAAGATGGTCTGAACCTGTCGTTTCATCAGAGAATAAGGATAGATGTTTTGAGGAACAAGAAAATCGTGACAAAAAAAGAAGAGTAAAGAATTTAATATACCTGCAGCAATAATAGCCTCAGACTCTCGTCTGACAGGTGGTGTTGCAGCATCGTGATGGTCACCGCCCGCTGAACTGCTGTCGTCTTCCGGAGAATACTCTGATACTTCTAGCTCCACTTCTGATGCTGGAAGGTCCTGTAAACGGACGAATAGAATGAAACTTCAGACCTCAATCACAATATGTATAATACATACATGTGCTATCAGTTTAAGAACTCTAGAGTGTCACCAGCACATTTATGAAATGGGTGCCGCAAGAGCCGATAAAGGGAACAAGGTGCGCTGGAAAAAATCACTGTACAGAAGGATAACTTGAAACAAACCCATTACCAACCCCCATGGGTAGCGTGATAACTATAGCACGCTACCCATGCGGTCCTAGTCCTCCTCCTCTTTTCGCCCCCCTCCTTCTAATCCTCTTCGCCCACCAGTTCCCCCTTCTCTTTCCCTTCCTCCTCCTCCTCTCACCCCACTCCGTCTAATCCTCTTCGCCCACCACTTCCCCCTTCTCTTTCCCCTCCTCCTCCTCCTCTTCCCCCTTCTCTTCCACACCTACTAAGGTCAAAACCTCCTTTCTAAAGAGACGCCTGTGCCCAACAATGGACTATTTAAGATTGTTGATGATGATAAATGACTTACGTTAATCAAGATTGCTAGATTAAATTTGGACTTCATAAAACCTAAATAAGAATGAGGCATAAGCTTGTCAATGTTTTAACTTCATGTGAATACAACACACTTTTCCTCTAATTCAAATTGTGAGAAAACTATACATTTGTAAACAGGAAGCTAAATCAAGATTCAAATTTCGGTGTCAACTAGCAAAATAGGAAGTATCAAATCAATGTCAACTTCATTATGGTATCATTTAAAAGTCTACACATATATTATGAATCATTTACGCACGTAAATTAAATCATTCCATTTCCCGAATTCTGGAAAACTAGGTAGTGCCTGTGCTACGGTAGCGAGACTATAAACATCTTTATAAATTACTTAATCACTAATTGTTTATCGTGTGTAAGAATAAACGACTTCTATCTCACCACTAAGGATCATAACTAAATGTCTGTCGAAGTATATGGCCCGAATACTATGAATAATGATTCATATCATTATACTAAATATTCGATATTAAAGAGCATGTGTTAGCACATGGTCCTTCGAGCTATACTAAAGTTATTTACGAAATTGTATTTAAATGAACCTTTGCAACTTACTTGTGGTTTATTAGGCAAAGCTTGCTCGGGCGTTCTAGCTGCTTTCCAAACATGCATCATAAGCTTATACGCCGAATCCCTGGAAAGCAGGGAACCGAACACGTGTCGTTCATCCCGGGTGCAAACTCCTACGGCATTAGGAATGATACGCGCAACCTTCTCCTTTGTTATTCGGAGAACTGATATTGTTGGTATTAGGAGCTGAAAATAATACAATAATTTTTATATATTGTTTTTTGCAATGTCGCCCGCTAGATGTAACTTAAGTAAGTGCTATATTTAATAATGTATTAGGACTGGTAACGTAACGAATTTCGTCTTAAAAATCAATCAATTTTGATTTTTCTAAGAGACTTGACAAAAAGATTTCTAAGTACATCGTAAAATAAGATTAATATTTGAGGATTCAATAGACTGCTTTTGCTAAATATGTAATTACATGTTAAGCAAACACAGTCTATTAAATCTTAACTATCTCAAGTGGGTGAGGCTGGCTCGGTTAAAGTTGTTTACCTTGGTCACGTAACCGAATACATTCGAGTAGAAAGCGAAGTAATTCTTGGTGATGTACAAATGACCTTGCAGTAAAAGATCTCCCACTAACGCGCACGAATAATCTGTAATAAAAAATGTTTTAATTTATTTAAACAATAAAAACTTTTCCGATTTATCAAAGCCACCGTTTTTTCTTCTACTCTCACCATAATAACCTTTTCATCAATTAATTATTATTAACTTAAGTTTAAAAATAATTTCTTTTTAAACAGACTGATTGAAAATGGAAGATTTACAAAGTTATTTATGTCTTCTACATAGAGAACGATAAATAGAACAAATATAGGCAAATTTCCGTTCATACAGATGGAAACAAAGAGAAGTCTTTGTACATTTGATATGACAACATTGGGAACCCAATTTTTCTTATCAGCAGCGGCTTTTGAAGTAAAGAGGTCAGGATACAAGAATATGTTGGTAATTAATTTTAATGATAATTCCACATTGACATTCAAGCCCCCAAGGCAAACACAATACGAAGAATGTGTGTCATTTTATGTTGACAATCAGCTGTCGATAGATTAAAACCTGTAAATCATTCACAATACTCAAAGGAGATAACATCTTATAAATAACATGTCTATGTATACGTATATTTCTCGTGTCAAGTTGTTGCTCACGATGAACTCCGAAACTATCAAAAATTGAGTTCTGCATTACTTCATATGTTTGCATTTGGTAATACTCGGTGAATAATAACATTTTATTTCTTCGTATGCGACCCTAATTGTATTACCTAAAATTACCCTAGAAGAATCTTGTCCGGCTGTTTCGAAGATTAGCAAAAAACATAAAACCGAAAAGCATAACTAACAAAAATTAAATACTTTTTAAATTTAGAGAAAAAAAATTGATATGGCTTGAAAATAATAGATTTAAGATAAAAAAATAAAGACCCCACAAATAATGTTATTTACTCTTTTTTACTTAAATGAATAAAACCTTCTAGGGATATCTTGGCGATTACGAGGATTGTATGGCAAATGACCGGTACTGGCCAGGGCCAAAGCGCCTACCAACAAAGCCTTAATCATTGATAAATGCAATAAAGTAAACTAATAAAACCTTTATGGCGTTCTAAAATTATTACATCGTATTTAAATTTCGCCTTAACGTCCGGAGTGCGTAGTTCGCCTCGTTACAACCATGGTAAATGGACGTTCCTTGACACAACGTTTAGACCGATAGGGGCCGAGCATGATCGAAAAGACACTCAAACGAAGTTGCATGGATCAGCTAGTAAACTATATGTTTACATCATTCTAGACTTAAATCATATGCAATTGTGAATTACTTTACGGTTAAAGGCTGATTTTCGTCACGTTATTTGATATTTATAGGTCAAACTAAAAACAAAAACAAAATAAAAAAAAAAATAAGTTTTCTGAATTGATGCAACTGTTCGGTCTGACATCAACGTGTAGTTTAGCAACGCTACATACGGTATGCTATACAGTCCTGATGGAAATGAGCGATGTCTGCAGCTTAACCAATTCTATAAGGTGTACGGCGAAAAAAGACTATTAGATATAGTATAATATTAAAATATCTTAGCAGCCAAATAAATATAATTAATGAGTTTTGCTGTACACTTCATATATTACATACATTAATATCACCCGAAAATAGCAAAGACGCTTATAGATTGAATCAGTTTAGTTTTAATTTCGAAGGTCGAAAGCATCTGCCACGTTTTGAAACAATTATAAAAAGCTGTTACAATTAGAATAGGTAGTTATGTTTCTAGAAAATATCTTTTACCAATGGTTTCTAGTAGTATTGTTAATCTATATCACTGATGATAGAACTCAACAATTTAACATAAGTGATATATCTGTGTACATTACAACTTATCACGAGTCATATACAAAGATATAATATATAGAAGTAGAATATATTTTTAGAGAGCGATGAATATATAGTTGTGGATATTCGTAAACCATACATGATATTCGTCTGTGCACATACGAATTTGCCGACTGATTTTACAATCAATTAAACCATCGAAAAGGAATATCAGATTTATCCTAGATAGAATTCATGGATAACATGGATGATATAACAGCACTTTCATAGATCTGCGAAAGACGATAAATAGTGGTATACGAGATTGCAACTAAACTATCGCAGAATTTTTGATTGTATCTAGAATGAAGCGTAGTATAATGTATACGTCTAATTCTTGCACAAAATTTTAGAGTAGCTATTCATCATAATTTCATGAAACTAGTGTATATCTTCTAGGGATATCTCAGTGATAACGTGTGTGTGCATGGTCAATAAATAAATAAATATTTTCGATATCTAACACACAAAGCCATCTAGTCCCAAACTAAGCAGAGCTTGTATTATGGGTACTAGACAATTGATATAATACTTATATACTTTGTTTTTGTAAATACATACATATCATACATAGAAACCAAACTCCGAAACAAATATTTGCAGATCATACAAACATTTAATCCGACCCGGGAATCGAACCCGAGACCTCAGTAACAGCAGTCGCATACGCTATCGCTAGGCCACCGAGGCAGTCAATGACCAATACTTACTAGGGCCAAAGTTGGTAGACTACCAACAAAGCTTTAATCTCATCATTGATTAATGCAATGAAGCCTAATAAAACCTTTATAGTATTTTAAAATTATTACATCTCATTCAAATTTCGCTTTAACGTCTGGGAAACGTACTTTCGCCTGATTACAACTATGGTAAATGGTCTTAGTAGAACTGGATTTACATATGGATGTTGATAATTATGATGTAGGTATGTTATAATGTTTGGCACAACTTACAATTAAGCACTTTCTCCTCTGGCCCCACTTGCGGGAAGTGTCTCTGGAACTTTTTCTGCCGCGACTTGCTGGGCAGCTTCCCATCTTTGGTGTCTGACGTATCACCCGTAAGTGACGTATTTAACGCTGCTGCTCGCACTGAAGGTGCTGACCCCGAAAGGGGTTTTAGTGTTTGCCTGCAACAATTGATCGTACGATATTAATTATGACCTACATATTAAATGATATATTCTTGGTTTTTTACCGATAAAAATCGGAAGAGATATTTAGACTCGTATAATTTTAAAATTCTTTAATTACATTTAAGTACATTTTAGTGCATATAACTACATACTTCAAATGTTAGCCACTACATTGACTTTAATTATTATAAAAACATCTTTCTTGATATAATACATTTGCAGGTCTGTCGTAGTTTCAGGATTAATACGCATAAGAGCAAATTTCGGCCAATGATGAGCAAATGTGAGGTGACACTCCGTTTTCTAAATCGGCATCACACGACTGTGTATTAAATAATAGTGAGATGTATTAAACGGTATAGCCCCACTTAGAATTCTAATCTTAATGCTCTTTTTGTCTAGAGCTTTAGACAACCATCGAGTGCTATGTATTTTGGAGGAGTGCCAAAACTTGCTGTTAGCACAATAGACTTGATTTAGATTACAAAGAAGACTATTGGAGAGAAAATTTCTGGCTAAAATATAAAAGACAAGTATGTAGGTTCTGAATGTATGGGTCATCGCGAGGCAACCCTTTTCGCTATAATTGCTCAACAACTGCAGGTTGAGGCCATTAAAACAAAGAAACTTGTGCGTAACATCTATTTCCGTCTCCACAAGGCTTTGTCGAAATTAGTAAAAGAGAAAATATGCGTGTCTTGTGTTTCATTTTATACTATTATTTTAAACTGTTGAAAAAAAATGTACATGTAATTATTAAAATATTAGGAACATTTTGCAATAAGAATCCCTTTTGTTAGATTTTCACACCAAGGCACAAAACAATATTTATAAAAACTGTTCAAACTGGTGCGGAAACTAATCTTATTAGATTACGAAGTACGCAGTTCGCATACAAGTTAAAATACATACAATACCAGTTATAAAATCAATTTATTAATATAATTATAAAATGTCATTCACATGTAGGTAATTAAAACGGGTCTGTGCGTTATATAACTGTCCAGTATTGTGATACTAAATAATCCTTCCTACTTTATTGTTGTGCGTGTGCGCTTATGCAGGTCTTAGAAACATTATGCATTTAATACAATCTTGCATGGTTTAACTACTTACTTTCCCAACTAGTCTGTTATATAGATTCACTTATCAACTCCCTACAAAGTTTGTAATCTCAGATAATTTTCAACTCTATAATTACTAGCTATTAGAGCTTACTTTACACTTTTCATTTTGATAAGATCAAAATGCGAGAAATTCTAACATCAAGCCAATCAATAATATTAAGCTTAAGATTAAGATCTAAAGAAAGCAGATATATAGATAGATAGATAGACTTTCGCAACAAGTTTCCTTATTACGCATAAATAATTCATTTTCCTTTTCTTTCATTACAACCTATAGAGGGGTACCCAATAAACGACAAGTAAAATTAAGATAAGTTTGTTTTTATTGTCTCTCTAAACGATTCCTACAAAGTATGTCACCTACCATAATTGATCGTTGTTAGAATGTTCTCTGAAATTGCTGGCTAACTATTCGTAAACTTTATTTTACTTAAGACAACGAACTGTGTTATTTTCAACTTTAAGGCTATTAGTTTCAAGTTGAATATAACACAGAACTGTTGTTAAAGTTAAATAACATTTGTGAATAAGGAGGTAAATATTTCCATATATCAAAATAAAAATGGCACGAGTCCTCTTCCGAAGAACAGTTATAGGTCACGAAACTGATGCGGAATAATGTTTTTTAATATGACCCCTGAACAGTTCTGTCACGTATCTGTTACATCTGATGAAACCAATTAAGCATAAACTCAATCGTTAGCTATTGGTATTTCACAATGAGAGTTATTGTAACCAGCTTCTTATCTCTTTACTCAAATCAATACTTTAGATAATATAGTTTCTCTAGCATTATGTTATTAATACAAATTGGGAGCGTAGACACTGCCGGACGATGTATAGGTAACTATCAATTTTACATGCCGCCCTGAGTGTGGCCGCGGATGGGCGGGACGGGTTTTCCCCCCCATCCGCTACATAGGCCACCCGCGAGGGGGCGACGATACGCGTGTGCCGTACGTCGCCTTAATTGAGAGTTACCATCAGACGACGGAGCCCGCTTCAGTGCGGGCAGGCGCTGGGAGGGGTCCGGGTGGCGTAAGAAAGCGGTTCCCGGACCTCTCCCGTCTCAGGCGCAGAGTGGCACACCGTGGTGGTTTAGTGGGTAGTCTGGCTGGAGTCAGTCAGGATTCCCACACAAAGTGAACCCCCTGTAGCCCCGCGGGGGGTGGGGGGGGGCGAAGTGCGTAAAGGCATTCCAACACGTAAAAAAAAAAAGAAGGTAACTATCAATTTTGGGTAGGTACTAACTTTTTATCTTGGAACTGACTGATCGCATTCCATTACTTTTTCTTGGTATTTTTTTTTTGCTTTTTTGTGCAACGTATATACATGTCAGTGATATTTACTTAACCCTTTATCTCTACAGAAATTCCTACCATACACTCTTAACTTTTAATTTACTATACGTTCACGCTAAATATTTACTGTGATATGTATGTATGTTATCAGTCAAAAGCAATAAATTTGGTACTGTATTTTACTTCTGATATCATCAAGTCAGTCAATAACAATACAACTATAATATTTAACTACTCTTTTCTACTATAATACTATCATATTTTGTTACATTAAAACGAGCAAGGCAGTATCTAAGAAATATTGTGCATATTGTATGAATATGGTTGCTGCATTATATATATGCGTTTTGGTAATGCTGAGTCTGTAACGGTGCATATAATCATCAAACCAAGTAGCGCGTAACTGTCAATCCAATTCCTCGAAGTACTTGTAAAAA
Organism: Hyphantria cunea; assembly: GCA_003709505.1. Taxonomy (NCBI): domain Eukaryota; kingdom Metazoa; phylum Arthropoda; class Insecta; order Lepidoptera; family Erebidae; genus Hyphantria; species Hyphantria cunea. The sequence continues at coordinate 1,956,340 of PKRV01000116.1, forward strand.
ATGATTCGGGGAAGACATCGCAGTATTCAACCTGCGTTTCAACTATTGTTACGTAATGACTCAATATATCCATTTGAATTGGCCATGACTTTTTCGGTAGGAGCTGGATGCGAGAGGACGAGTATCGAATCAATCAGAGAGGCCTATGTCCAGCAGTGGACTGCGATAGGCAGATGATAATGATGAGTTTTTTATGATTACTATATTGATTCGTTACTTTTTGACCATGTGGTAACGGATAAAGAAAACTCCAAAGGACAGTAGCTCTGCAAGGAGAAGGAAAACTTAACATAAACCCCATGCCTATACCTGACTAACCACCATGGTATTGTAGGCCAAAACCGCCTTTACAAGGAGAGGCCTCCAGTACTGGAGTATTTAAGGTCGTTGATGATGATTGAGATTCGAAGTTTTCTATCAATATTTCTTGACATTTGTGCGAAATTGCTACGTAATGCCAAGAAATTTAAATGTTCATTTTATTGAATAATCTCCTGAGATAAATTATTTTCCAGTTCCTTTTTTTTTGTGTTTTAAAAATAGTCACTAGAAAACAAGAGGAGATGATAGAAGACAATTGGAGTATATTAATGTGTTGTTCTGTAGTTTTATCATCTGGTAAATTCGCATAACTTCTTAATCAGCATGTAAAGAGACATTTATTTAGCTTTACGTCGCTATGAGATGTAATCAAGTAGTAATCAGTCATAACTCATGTCGCTCATCTTGCTGTCTTGCGTACATATGATAAATATCATAAACTGATAGTATGTTTGGGCGCGCTTACCATTTAGGTGATTAAAATAGGACAAGAAAAGTTTGATATCTTTCTAAGGAGTACTGGGTTCAGCCTTTAAAGAAATTTGTTATTAAATATTTCAGACATTTAACACACAACGCCATGTAGTCCCAAACTAAGCAGAGCTTGTATTGTAGGTACTAAACAAGTGATATAAATACATACATATTATACACAGAAAACCCCGAAACTCCGAAAAAAATATAAAAAATTTGCAAATCATACAAACATTTGGTCCGACCCGTGAATCGAACCCGAGACCACCAAGGCAGTTATTAATTTAACTTTTTATAAATCCGCCACGAATTCATGGACTGGCATCGCATCTAGTAAATTAATATAAACCAAATGATTAAATAACACCATATCATATGAATTGTAATTTTAGTACCAGCTGACCAATAACCTTTACCTCAATTTTATGCTAGAGTGATGTCATAAAACTTAATAGCTTGAACACATTAATCTCAAAACTTTTCCGCTTGTTTAGGATAATGTTATCCATAAAATATCACAAGCATAGTGCACTTACTAAGCCAAAATTTTATCTATAGATCTTACTGTACTATCGGACTGTTGAAGGTTAGGTTATTGTGTATTGGAGAATAGTTTAGTCGCGTCCTTCTGACATCCGGCATTTGACTACTGACAGCAGTCGATAGCTTATCTTAAAACTGGGTCCACTAATTCGAACATACTTTGCACAAGAACTAGTTACTATTTAGTTTATGAAATGCGCGCTATGCTATCTAGTCCGGTAAAAGTCAAATAGGATAACTCATAGTCAAGACCAAAGATTCAATAAATATCTTTTTTTCAACAAAAAAACACATAATATTATAACCGAGTTAAAATAACAAAAATTTGTTTTTCACGAGAAATCTCTGTAAAGGTTTTCATGTACACTTTATTTAACAATGATGAACCTCCAAATTCACAACCGTGGCGGAAAACAGCTTGATGGTTTACACGAAACACGTGAACTTATCGACCCGGGAACTTTCCCAATATTGGGCGCAATATTTATACTATGTAGTTTTCCCTGTTTACAGAATTGGCCGAAGTAAAAAAAAATCGTTTTCATTTTCATACGTAATTGAAAACTGCGAACAACACAATTGTAATAGATCAACGAAAGTAAGCAATACATGGCCGGAAAATCGTTTTAATCGAATTTTTGGACTAATACAAACAGTTTAACTACAGCAGGCTGATATATTAATCTTAGTCATACATACAGTTTAGTATTTATCTAATCGTTAGCGTATTGTACACATCGAAGACAATAGTATTTGTATTACACATACAAAATAAAACACGTGCATCTCAATAAATTGTGTAATAATCTTCATGTTGCAGAATTTGTTTCCGGAAAATTAAAAAGAAAGCATTACCTTTACAAAATATTAAGAAAATACAATATTGAGGTTAGCAGGAGATCTATTCAAAGAAGGAAAACATTGTTTATTGTGTTTCAGACAAACAATTTAAAATTATTGGGTGTAATGCATACATAATATATATTGAACTTAGCACTACACTGCGCCTTGTTTATAGAAGCGGAATATAATCACATTATGCATACAGCGAGAGGTCTTGCAATGGACCCTCTACGTATAAATTGAATTTACAGATTTGTAAATGCAGTTGGAATAAATTTACAAATCAATTTAATACCTTATAGATGACGTTTATGCAAATATCTAAAGGAATTATTATGAAAATATGGGAGTATTATAATATTTTAGATATCACATATAAGAAAACTTGAATAATAATTAAAACTTGAAATATCACACACGGTGATATGATTCCAAACTAAGCAGATTCAGAATGGCAAAATATTGTACATACTTATCAGAGCCAAACTCAGAAAATTAACTTGATTCGAATCGAACCCATCATCTCAAGGTTTTGCAGTCTGGATTTTGACCCACTAAGAAACGTTACATTTTTGACTCTAGTGAATGGAGTAGAACCGGTAAGAAATTCCATAGTTTCTCGTTCACAAAAATATTTTCAACTTTCGAGTTTATTTATGTATGCAACAACAATATGAAATAGCAAAATTAATAATTCTCAAAATTATAAAATACAATCATGATGATTGGTTTATGTAACTATCGACATGATTAAATACATAACGTAAATAAAGGTTCGCACAATGTAGGACGATATTAGCGAATTTATCAGAAATTATCAGTCATGGTGATAAAATTTGTCAGATATACTGCACGTGTGTCTAATATTACCATTTGCTGATATGTTCTACACGAGATTACTGAGTTTTGACAGACTTCTCTGGTCAGGTCTGGTCAGGTTTTCAATTCAGTTCTATTTATTGTTGGCTGAGAATCTTGTTATTTACGAATCGATTCAAAAAAATCTTTCATTTACTTAGAAGAATAAAGGTACGTCTTGTTTAACACCCTGGTCACCGGCACCAGGGTGTTCCGCTTTTTACGGTAAGAGGCGCGACAGCGTCCTGCCCCCGGGGGTAATTTTAGTCATTCCGGGATGTATTTCAGTTGTGGGGTGGAGCAAGGAGGATTTCAGAAGCCGCTGATGTGTTCCTGGAGCTCCTCCCAATTGCCGAGATACGCCACCGCATAATTTATTGAGTAGACCGATTCGCAGGCACACCACACATGCCCTTGTCTCACGGAGGGTATGATGCGAAAAGCAATCCTCGCGTAAAAAATAAAAGAAAAAATATATTTCTAGTCAGGCTTATTTCATTTTGAAGAAATAGTATTACACCTAGGAAGACATCAAGATGCAGGGACACAATAAAGTTAGGAACATACCACACGAGAACGTTTACCCCAAAGAAAACGCTAATATTAATTTTATATAATAAATAGTATATCAAAGTAAAATACTAATCTGGATAGTGTTACTTAATTACGGCTTATATGACACAAGTAAAGGAAACAAGTTCGGTAAGTGACAAATGAACACAATGATCGATTGAAGTTAAACAGTGCTATGAAAACGGAAAAGGCTATCGTAGAACCGTCAAATTTACGATATACTTAGTCATGTTTAATTAATTATTTAGTCAAATATAGACCAAGGAGCACGTGAGAAAACGCGTTTTGCTAAAATTTGTTGGGACAGGAATTCCATCTGACAACATAACATACTCCATCCTACTAATTCTAAACCGAAAAATCCAAATTCTTTCAGTACATATAGTAATCCGTTAACTGTTATATTTGTGTCTTTCCCTTTTTTAAGCAAACATACCTACATTTCAAGCAGTCAAGATATCGATCTATTATCGTAACAAATCAGTAATAACAAACAAAAACAGTGAGTGCTGTTTTATGAGTCTCTGGCATTTTTTTGGCCAGTCTTTATGGTATAAACTGAGTTTCCCAGCAGAAGAAAATATATATTACTTTTTTACAAATAATCTACATTATAAATGCTTAGAAGGTACATGCTAAAATAATATTTACTAGTTAAATCTATAACATACATCTCAATTTTACTATTACGACCTAATATTACGGTCACCGGTCACGTCACGGCACGAGTTTTCTATGAAACGTGATAAGTAAAATCTTTATTGGCCAAATAGTAGGTCTAACTCGTAACTTATAACTTTATTACTATGCATTCATGGCTTGTTAAAACAGTAAAAACTACACATACTTCAGGACACTTTAAAAGAGCTTATTCATTGGATCGTTCCTACTCTAAACTTAGGACACTGTAACAAGATCCAATAGAGGTAAGCAAGCATTTTCTATGTAACTGTTTTTTACTACCTTATTTTCACATGTAAAAATTTTTTTTTAAACTGATTTGAAATTGGTTCTTAATCATCAGAACAGTACATTACCATAATTTTCCTAGCATTTAATATTCCCAAGATTATTTGTGGTCGGCTAGTACTAATACCGGTTTAATCTGAATATAAGTTTTTCCACGGAGCGACTGTCATCGGACCACCGCAACCCTGAAGGCGAACTGAATTCGAAGATACAACTAGTTGTCAGTATATTTGACGGCACTGACTACTCAATAACGTTAGCCGTTGATTTTTTGACATCAGAGAACGAAGGCTTAACGTACTCTCGTACGCACCGGCGTGGAACATTGCTAAACTTCCATTTTCACACGAATTTTGGATTCAAAAATAGATAATAGATAACAATAAAAAAACCTTACTTTTTCAAGAAGAATACACCCATTGTAGAAGGTATAATAGCGAACACGAGCACGGAACGAGGCACGTTAAAGTCACACTCGGAACTGACCGAGAACTGTATTTGTCCCAGGTTATAATGCATCTATCCATACGGGATTCTGGATCTTGTCTTAAAAAACACGTAAACCTTGCCATACCGAATCAATTCTTAATACTTGAGACAATAGGACTTATATGGTAAAGTCTCCCGTTGTGCTAAATACATTATGCATCAAATGACGCATGTATTTACGCAAGTTATTGAATTTTAATAAAGCACTTAAATTAAACAGGGAATGGATAGGATGTTTGCCATTCAATTCGTGCGATCAAAAGGTATGCAGTTGTTCTTGAATTAACAATAACTTTAATAATTCATTTTCAGTGTCTTTCATACTCTCGTTTCTCTCGGTATTTGGCTGTACCGCACCGAACAAGTAAGTTGGTGGCATATTTCTAGTTTACAAAAATCGGTAGCGAAACCACATATAAAGCTTATTGTTAATTAATGGACACGCGATGTTATTGAGAACAACAAAGTCAAATATTGGCCAAATTGCTAATTCTTGCGTTAGTGTATTATGTAAAAGCGTTCGTTGTTATGTTATTTGTATTTCACATACGTTCCATTTTTGTGTCTAAGTCATTTTACGTTATTTTACTTACAGATATATTATCTAAATAGATTTAAGTATTATCCTAAATGAATATAAAATATGAGTTATAATTTATCAAACGGTGTATATGCACAACAATACATATTATATACGTAAGCACTTTAATTATTATTTCAAAAAAATGTTAACAATAATAGTGTAATTAAGTTATGTAATATTACGATGGATATGTAAATTGAAAAGGTGTAAAATGTAATTATATATTGGTGTGGCATTAAATATACTTATTTTCTATTATTCTGTAATTAGAAGCATATATTATTGCTGAAAAATGTTTAAACAAATAGTCTAAAAAATGTCTAAATCTCACCCGTTAATACGTCCATTATTGTAACCGCTTTCTCCGCTAGATTCTTCGGAGTACTCGAAGGATGCGTTATCCACCATACTTTAAGATTTTAAATTCACTCACTATCCACTTTAGAGTATAGACACAATTCGTTCATGAACATTTTTAGTCATTTTGCTAATTTTTGGTGGCACAACATCCTCCAATGAAATCTTATGGTCACTTAAACAACAAAGAGAATATAATTAAAGAGATTTCTTTTAGCTAATGAAATTTATTAAGTAATACACCAAACATACAACATTAAGATACTTGTTAAACTGCATAACGATAGAAAGTCTTTGCAATGAAATACGGACGAATAATAGATAAGATATTGTATGTATATCAATACTGAAATCTTCCAGATTATAATAAAGAACATACGACATAAAATAACATTCTTAACAACTTGAACGTGTGTAGTTAGAAATGCAATTGATTCATCAATAACACTATTGCAACAATGATTTATTTAAACGAGACTCATATTATTATAAGCGAGTTCATTTGAGTTTCATACACTTCAAAAAAAAAACTCGCCAATGATCAATGTGGATGTAGTACACAAAATAATCTATCACTAATTTATCACACACTTCAGATGATAGCAAAAGATTTAAAGACGTATGAGGATTACGACATGGATTTATAAATAAATCGAAAAAGAAAATGGTCTAAAAAAATTGCCATGTTCTAACACAATGACATAAATGATCACAACGCCATGCAGTACGGGGCCAATGGAAATTGTTCAGTTGAGCAAAAGAGGACGCTTTAAACCGGTCCAGAAAATATTACTCGAATTACAACGAGATATTCACTGGATTCAAACCATGCACACGATCCGGTTCAAAGGCTAACTAATAAACAAAAGCAACACACAAACGAATCACATTCAAAATCACAATATCTGTGGTATATATCTTAACACAATCCACACACTTCTCTGATAATACGGTGCACGACTCTATAGACACTCAACACAGTTCAAATACAGAAACAGCCGAGACACGAGTTTTTACTGACGTTCATCAAATAATTATGAATTATAAAACGCGTACTAAGACCGAATGTAGCGGTCCGTCCGCGCTCGCGAGAATAACTGTTTAAAACAGTTGTACATAAATGTATCTAGTTATAATATCGATTGTGTATCGAGCTCGAAGTAATTTATCGCTACGATAAGATAGTAAGTTGCGAGTAAACCATAACACTATAAAATTATACATGCGTGTTATTTTCCAGTAAAAGTAAATCTACAAAAGCACTAGACATTATTTTTTTTAAATATTACGTACAAATAAATTGAGTTAATACGGCATAGAACGAGATAAACTTGAGGTAAATGATGTTGTTCAATGACCTTGTGAGTCATCGTGTAGAAACACTGAGGACTGGCCGAGTCGCTGAGAGATCAAGTCTTGTTGACATCGATAAGTACCTAGAGAAAGGTAACACAGAATCGTACGATCATAGACAGATCCGAGCCCCTTATTCGCTAGCCCGAATGTCGGAACTGTACCTGTGTGAATGCAACGCGAAAGGACACTGACTGCCAACAGTGTCCGCGAGCAAGTAAAGCGCCAATGTTTATAAACAATCAATGTACGGTCAGAAAACAATGGTCTTATATAAAAAAGAAATCTATTAAATTCCAAGATATTTTACAAAACAAGCGGGTGATTTCACTGGAGAACATGTATTATTCTTCAGAATATGTTGTATTTTAACAATGGACCAGCAAAAGTATTTGAAAACTATTTTTGTTACATCATACACCGTAAAAAAAGCATTCTAATGTTATAACATGAAGTCTACCTTTGAAGATATGGTTAGATCAAGAAAAATCAGAATAAAGACTAACAAAATAAAATAAACGAATACATGTTTTTTTACATTTTATTGTACTTTAATTACTATTAGATAATTTGTCATGATGATAACCAATTATAAATAGCAAATTGATAATATCTATAGTTACCTTTTTTTATTTAGTAAAAGTAATGTTAATTTAAAGTATACTCTTAAATCTGAATATGCTACCGCAAATCTTTATATTCTTCAATATTAAACAACATCGTTCTCCGTCATTAGAGCGTCCTATAAAGAAAGATATTGTTAAATTGGAAAATGACAAAAAGGGAAAAGTAAATAATTTATTTATTCAAGGAACCTTAAGTTAAGTATAATGTTCACCAAACCGAAAAATAGACTTGTTGATTTTTAGATAAGAATTATTTCGGTATTTTTCTATCTGCAAACGATAAAGATTTTTCTGATGAGCTCCTATTTTCGCTTTTACTAAATTTGAGAAACAGTCACCAATATTTATCGGTAAATAACGTCAGTTCCGTGTCGACTGTACCTCTGATGTCTATTCGTGCTAAACGAGGGCGTCCCGTGTACATCAATATTATCTCCGTTGATTGAACAAATGGGCTCAACAATGTATCATATCGCACGTGACAAAACGTACTTTGTTCTATATAAACAATAGTTAATCCTAATCTATTCATTAACACGTTTAAATAACCAGGAAACTCTCGCTTTAATCACCTTACTATCCAGCTCAAATTGCGTTAATGGCAATTTGAGCTGGATAGTAAGGTGATTAAAGCCTATGAAAATCTTCTTTATCGATATCTATGTAATATAATTATCATATAATATTATTCATTTGAAAAGAAAAAAAGAGCTCCCGCAATAGGAATATACAACCTGTGTCACGGGTTTCTCACAAACATACATGAAATGGACGAAAGAACTGTTAGATTCAGAACAACAATTTGTGAATCACACAAAATAGGTGGGATTTGTGTGATCCATAAATTGTTGTTATTGATGTTGTCCCATATGGGATTTGAACCCTAACGCTTAAACCACTAACTAGGCCAACCGTGCATTTGTGTTCACTAAATAAGATACACCCAAAAATAACTAGAAAGCCTTTCGGTTAAATCGTAACGTTGGTTTATAATTCATAGATATATATACTGAACTTAGAACTTATTATAGAAGAATATACTAGAACTTATAATAAATGTATTTTGAGTTAACCTTAGACACCCAAAAAAACTCACATAAATGTTTACTACACGGCTACAAGGTTAATAGACTTCATATGACGTATGAAAAATTTTTTTTTTTCTATTTAACAATGAATTGTAGGTAATGAGTTCTTGGATTTGAAATTTGTTCATTTAACTTCCTGTGATACTAACAAAAAATGTTCGTAAGCTAAAACTTATCTTGAAAATGTATAGATGTAATTCTAGTCATGCCCTAGTTTATTGAAATATTTCGTTACGTGGACAAAATATGTACTTTCGTGTATGTAAGAAATAATCGGCGTGTGCTTGCATTTTTAAAAAGTAATAAATACTATTCGCTTTTTCCCTACATAATTATTTACTAGAATAATTATCCCTTGTCCCTTGTAAATTTTTTTTTATAAAGTTGCCAAACTGTATAAGGTACGACGGAGCACCAAAAACTCGTCAGATAGGGTCAGCGCCGCCGGATGGAGGGGCATGGAAGAGATTTATTCCATAAAAAATACATTAAACCTAACGATTTTTAGCATACAACTGTATTGATGCAATAAAACCAATCGTCCCTCACCATCATTCTATTTCGTTGCATCAAATACAGTTGTATGCTAAAAATCGTTAGGTTTAATATATTCTGAAGAACTTTAGGTTGAATTTAAATTGTTACTGAATTAATCTCTTCGCCGCCACTCCGTCCGTCGTCGGCGCTGGCCTTAGACTCATTTAAATAGCGTTTTGACTTTTTTCGATTAATTGAATCTTATTAAAAATACATTATAGAATTAAAATCGCTGGTACTTATTCTAATATTTTATTTTTCTGCTTTATGGCTTTATTAAACCATTTTAATTCTAGAATGTATTGAAACAAGTTTCATCAAGTGCCGGCAATCGAGAATATAAATTTCTCATTAGAAATATCAGTCACCCGTAGACCAAACGATGTAGGGGCATTTTATATGTATGTGCAAACAAATATTCTTTGCATGACTAGGATACCCAGTACAAACTCATACTCATACTCAGTAGTATTTCTAGGATAGCAGTTCGGAAATACATAACGGCAAGTACCTTTGTCAACGGAACGTTACTACTTGTTGACTTTGTAATGTACACAACCATCGTTACGTACACAATTAGAAGTTTATGCCATAATTTTATTGAGGTGAGTACCACGGTAATCAATCACATGAAATGTTTCCCAAGACGTTTTACGTAATATTCCTGTAAACGTTGATGATATACAATAACCTTGATTGGAGGAAATAAGATTAATTAATAAAATAGCTTAGGCTGTAATGTTTGCTTTCTATGTATGTATGATGCCCTATCCTTACAGAAAATTGCGCTATGATCGTCATCATACGAAATCTATACTAATATTTTAAAATGGTAGAATTTGTGGGGTTGTATGTGGTAGACTCTGGATCTACTAAACCAATTTTGAAATTTTTTTTATCAATAGAAAAACCTAATTATTCATGTGTGTCATATGCCTTCGACACTCACAAATAATTAGGGTGTCCTATAATTTAGCTTTTCGCGTTATTATATAGCCATATATTAACTCAAAAAGCTTAAAAAAATCCACGGCCAAATGTAGTATAATATACATTCATAACTTTAAAGTTAAGCTTATACTTTCTGCTTTTGAATCAATGTTAGTAAACCTGGTTACGTTTTAAATTAATACACTCGATTTGAAAACGTAATCGACATTCGACGTAATCAAATAAGTATTAAACACAATAATATACAAAAAAAAACAAAATTCTCACTGGAACTTGTTTGTGCTGTTCGCTGTACAAAAACAGCTGTTTGCTCACCGTTTCGCAAAACTAGAATGTATCCGGAAGGTACTCGCTCTGCCCGCTTTATAGTTAGTTCGGTATTATCCCATAGGAAGTTCTAGATTAGTATACTTCACGGAAAATCACGTTGTAACCCGACTAACACAGCACTCAAGACAACCCGTTGTATGTCAGAAAAGCCAAAAGATATTAACGACTTCATTCAGTTCCAAAGAAACAAAACACCTCAAAGAAACAGCATATACTCTCAGTATATGTCGTCTTACATTGATTAAGGTTTTGACATAAACCTTAAAATGTTAATCGGAGTAAGAAAACCTCGGTCTCCAAGAAAATTTCATTGTAAATAATAGTATAGGTACTTACAGCAGTTGACTCTCGCTGTTTTAAAGATGGCATATTCCGAATAACGGTAGTGAAGAAGTTTTGTGCAACGTAGGAACAGGTTTACAATTAATTGCATATTATAAACAAAGATTGGATTTAAGTGAAAATATATTAATGATTACAGAAACCGGTCCCTTGCTATTTATCATATACGGTATTTGTTGTACTCGTAATTCTAACGAATACCTATTACTAAGTTTTGTATTTTACGACGAATATCAGTACAGTATATAAATTTATCTAATATATAAAATTCTCGTGTCGCGGTGTTTATTATCAAACTCCTCCGAAATGGCTGAAACGATTTTTATGAAATTTTATGTGTGCATATTGGCTAGGTCTAAGAATCGGTCATCTATTTTTCAAATCCCTAAATGATAAGAGTGACCGACCCCTAAATATATTTTTATAATTTTTTGTATTTTTTTTTATATATGGCAAAATAACGTGTTCCGGGTCCGCTAGTTTAGTCTCATGTCGCCATGTTGCTAATGATGGACTCCGAAACTATCTAAGCGATTTTCGAGTATTTATTGCTGGCACGTATAGTAGTTAACATCACCTTTAGACCAATAGGAGCAGAGCATGATTGAAAAGAGATGCAAACCAAGTTGCGTGGGTCAGCAAGTGTACTACAGAAACTAGTGTATACGTGTTATTTTCTTTACACATAGGTATAAATACATTAACATACACACAACATTATTTTTACAGTAAACATTTTGTTTCAAGTTTAGTACTATACAGAGGTACAACTAAAAGGTAAATTTATCTTAGAAACAGTTTCAGAGCCAACAACAAACTTTAGTGTCAGTCCGGTGAACGTGCTTCGATAACAAAAATATTATTATGTTAGCTTTATCACGATAATCATTCGGATTATTTTTTTTTTTAGTATATAAACGTCCGATAACGAAACTTCGACCAATTTAAAACAATTACTTTTCAACCAAGGTACCATTTACATTTAGGCGTAGAAACGCTGAAAGTCAGTGATTCAGAGTGTATCCCCTATTTACGAAGTGTATAATCTTCTAAATTTACGTAAAAATACCTGTTTACGAATTTCAAGTAGATAATTTAAGTGTTATTACTCATTATCTTTTTATTGTAGCTGTAACAAGACAACGCCCTCCCTAAAATCCGTTAACTAAACCTCTAAAATCCGGGTTTACAAAAAAACGTGTACATTTAATAGTGCAGTTTTGATTAGAGATGAACTGCTTCGGATGGAAAGTAGTGCTATTGGCTTTTTGACATATACTGTGAATAAATGTTTTACCGCTTATAAACTGAGAACATTTGGACTATTTATAATTTCTATTATCATTTTGGTTATATTAAAGAATGCATTCAATTCATGCAGTCGGCAGACTATGCCATCCAAGACTATATCTTGGATGACATAGTCGCAATCTCAAGTGACATAACATATCACGTGTGAAATTGTTAACGAAATATATAATACATTTATTATTAGTCTCATAAAACTTTTATAATCAAATTAATAGGGAGTTATTCATCCATACTTATATTATAAATGTGAAAGGTAACTCTGTCTGTCTGTCTCCTGCTTTCACAGCCAAACCGCTGCACCGATTTCAATGAAATTTGGCATGGAGATACTTTGATTCTTAAGGAAGTACATAGACTAGGACAAAGACATACTCTTTATTGCGATAATCGACAAACGCGCGGGCGGAGTTGCGCGCGTAAGCTAGTAGTCATTTAAGGCTCTACGCTATGGCATCGTTAATTTGGTTTGTTTCGTAGGTGAATCGAAAATAATGGTATTTAATAGTAAAATTAAATATAAAGTACCTGTATGCTCCACCAACAAAGGTTGCTAACATCCTATAACCTTCCGCAAAATATCCCGCTGTATCTTCAAGATACGACGACATTGTATTGAAATACTGTCACAAAAACTATTGACTCATCCCATTGTAAACTATGCCATGCTACCACTATCTAAGCTGTCCACCTTCTTTTAAAAACAATTTTGTTTTATAGTTCATTCGTAACGCGTTCAAAAAACACGACCGTTCCACTAAAAGATAAAAACATTACTAATTATAAGCGTATACAAAAATGCTGAGATAGTATTAATAAAATATTAGTATCGCATGATTTTATACGGCCTTGATAACGGTTATCATATAAACTCGTACTTTGCGTTTAGACACTCAAAGGTGGATTATAAAGTTTTTAACGTTAAAATGTTAAAAACGTTATGTTACTTCTGATAAACACTAGCCATATCAACTAAACTTTTAATCTTGTATACAATATTATTTACCCACGGTCTTAGTTGCAGCTTAATTATGGAATAGCAATTTAATGGCTAAGAGACGCTCCTAGCCCAGTTGCATTCGATGATTGGAAACAATCACCGAGGGTAAGGAACGACAGCATGGTCACTACTTGGATGAGTGACCGCTGGTGGCACGATACCAGGAGCGCATGATTTAGAGGTCACGTTAAGCAGTCGGTGCCGCTTGTTATCATAGGATAACAGTCGTCAAGCTTAGTTGGAGGCTTTTGGGCCGCTTAAAGACATCCCACGACAAGATTACGTAGTCACAACATTGTCTTGCCTGTCCCCAACCTGCACTTGGCAAGCTTGTGGACGTATGGCCGTAACTCTCTCCTGTGAGGAGACTCGAGTCTAGCAGTAGAACATTATGGGTTGTTGATGATGATGATGATTTTTTTATGTTCAATTGTTATAGTTGTGGCGTATCAATGTGTTTTCGCTCACCGTACGTACTATGGAAAGAGCTATGCGGCGTTTCTCTAAGGGATTGTATCGGGAATGACGTGACCCGATAGAGAAATACAGTGATCGACAAGGCCCAACGAATTAGACACCTAAAGTGGCAGTCGACTGGCCATATTAGCCGCAGAAACTGCAATCGTAAGGGTAAAGGAGTTCTGTAGTGAATACCGCATCTTGGCAATAAGTATAGGGCGCCCACAAACCAGATGGAATCACGATTTGCAAAAGATGACTGGTAGGAGCTGGATGGAGAAGTCCAAAATCCATTAAATTGACGTGCAGTAGAAATGGCCTGGTGCAATTTCTAACAGTGGATTGCCATAGACTGATGATGATGCATGTTGTTTTCTTACATACAGGTAAAACAATCCAACCTGAGAGTACTTATGACTGATAAAAAGTTACTACCTGAACTGCCTCGGTGGCGCAGGTCTCGGGTTCGAATCTCGGGTCAGACCAATAGTCTGATACGCATAACACAAGATCTGCTTAGTTTGAGAATAGATGGTGCTGTGTGTTAGACGTCCGAAATATTTATTCATTTACTACTATTAACTAGTTATTTTTTTCGGTAGAAAATGGTCTACCGAAAAAGAAAAATATGATACAGTAACCAGATATTATTAATTAGGTTTTGTTTGGACTAACGCCTTTCCGTTCCCAGTGCGATATAGCAATAGCAAGTCAGCTGCAAGTTATAATGACATTTATTGATATTTCTACAAATATATTCCTAGAACTACTAATTAAAAAGAATCTTACTTGTCATGTTTTGTGGAGCGAGGCGGATGTGGTTCTAGCTGCAGCGGGGTGGCGGGGGCGGAGCGCGGGGCCCCGACCCCGCCACCCGCCGCGCCTGCTGCGAAATTGCCGGTTGACCTGAAACAAAGAACGAAATTATTTATATACAGAATTTATGTACATATGTAACCGTGTGGTGACGAATTAATAGTGTCACCACCCCGATTCGTCACATGAATGTAAGGGAACAAACTACGCAGGACCACATTACTGCAAATAGAACTAAAACTTGACAAACCTTTTTTTTACGTGTCGGAATCCCCACGTAAAAAAAAGCCCCCCACGTCCCCACGGACCGGGGTTTGCGGTGGACTTCCGAACCCCTCCCAGCGCCAAAGGCGCACGGCAAATGTACGGCATACGCGGCCGTCGCCCCCTCTCGGCTGGCTACTTAAGCATAAAGGGGAAAACCCGTCCCATCCATCCGCCTCACTCAGGACGGCAAAAGGCGCTGGTAAACGGGCCTCCGCCACCTAGTTCACCGGCGGCGAAGGGTTGAAGGTTGTGACCGCGGCAAAGAAGCTATCGCTACTGGCAATAGAGCGTATGAAGGCCGGTAGCGAGAGATCTCCTCCGTTGACTGTAGTGAGGGCCAGACGCTGCGATGACCAGGCGGAGAAAACCGCCAGCGTGTACTGGGCCGAGTCCTCACTGCCGTCGCAGTAGTGGCAGGCGGTGTTCAAATAACTCCTTGCGACCGAGTGCAGGTACTTCCCAAAGCAGCCGTGCCCGCAAAGGACCTGCGTTATTTCGAAGGAAAGGGTTCCGTGCTTCCGCCCTGCCCATTGGAGGATGACCGACTGGAGAGCCTTCGCGAAGGCAAAGCCAGCGCGTGGAATTTCCAGCTAGGACGACCAGTGAACTATCGTGGCTCGACGAGCGGCTTCACGCCACTCGCGTACCTCTTTGGGCGGAGGCCGAATGCCGTTCTCCGCCCGGAAATTAGCCGCCCCCCAATAAAATTCGGCGAGGAATTTCGGCTAACTCCACAGGGCGGTAACCGCGTATGGCTATGACCGCCTACATTCTTTAAGGGCGCCAAAGACTTGCCCTATTCTGGGCGGGCATACCTGCACCCACGCCGGTGCACCACACAACGCCATCGATTGGACAACCTCCGTGTACATCAGTCTTGTCGCGAAGCTGGTTATTCCCAAATTAGGCAAAAGTCGCCCAAAGAGAACAGCGGCGACCAGCTTCAGAGCAGGCTGTCGGAATACTCCGGTAAATTTAAAACTAAATCACTATGTTCTCTTTCATGTGATTTTTCATAAAATATTATAACTATACACCATTCATCGGTTCCTTGGCTAAGACTGTACCTAGTTACTATCAGTTGGTTTTCTTGCGAATCATAGCTTCCAGTTGTATTCTAGAAGTCTTATTTCTCTGCATGGAGTCAGAACAACTGAGCAGAAGTATGCTCGCAAGGCGCACATTTTCTCGTGCGTAATATTCTTTTTGCAGCCTTGACAATAGAATGGCAAATTTCCATTGTAATTCGACGTACTGGAAAAAGGTATTTAAGGTTATGATGAAAAGAAACCTCAAACAATAAAGTAATGAGAATTCCTAGTTCTCTAATTGCTCAGGAATCTAATATATGCATGGACACTCTGGTTTGAATGGTAAATATTTTGATTAATTTTCTCCTACTTACGTTTTTATTGCTTTAGAAATACGTGATTTAATTAGATCATCGAAGTTTGAGACTGAGTATTATATAAACTCTTTTCATTATTTCAGATATCGGTGGATTTGATTATAACTTATTTGTATTGAGGATGTATTTCTAACAATAAGTACTGGTATCGAACAGAATTTCGTTCAATAGCCGCCGTTGTTACTACTAGATAGTGTTAACGGTACAAATACGAATGTAAGGATTAACCTAATCACCAGAATTTTTTGTAGGGGAAAACTCCTTTAGCGGCGTTGTGCACTTTTTTGTGATGGATAAAAAATGTTAAACTCGCGTCAGGACACGAGCTCTGATCGACAATTCGTAAGACGGAGGAAGAGTAGACCATAAATTGTAATGTTTGTGTACGATAGCGCAATAAATAAATATTGAACATTACCACATAAATGATAGTATTTTTATACTGATAATTAAAGTAATTCATGCAAAATTATTCCCTAACCATTCCAAAATATCAAAAATATTGCTCTCCCAGAGTGCAACCCGTTTTTTGTAGTAAATATTCTAAGAACTAGTCGCTAGGAAACCTACAAACTACAATACAATTTATCAAGCATAATAATGAATCAGAACGGTGTTACGATTGACCTAATTAATACTTTATAAATGGTAATCGTATCGTCGTAATTTGTGTGTAATGTAGACATTAATTACCAAATGGTTGATGATAAATATTCATTTGCCCGTACTTATAATAAAGCCTTGCGAGAAAAGACACGTACTATCAAATTTAACCTCACCTAGCTTCCAACTTATTTTTGTAAAGCTCAAGTGAGGAGTGCCTTCCAGTGGGTGTTCTTTCTATTTAAACTAATCGCGTACCTGAATTATAATAGACAATAAAATCTATTGAAATTAAAGAAATATACAGAGTCGGCTTAATATAAATTTTGTATTTATATTGAGCCGGATAGGCAGAGGCAAAAGAGATGCTTATCGAATTAGACAGATCAGGGTGGACACGATTGCTTTAGTACAACTTGCGAACTTCTGACGTGTTGCCAGGAATCTAAATTATAAAGAAACCTCCTCTACCATACCTTTTATGCCTGTGACTCCTACGTGTCGTAAAGTGAGTTTGAGTCACCACATATGAGGGACGCCCTCTCAGTTTCTTCGGAACTCTTCCTCTAGTCATGTTTCTAGCCATTTATAATCGATGCCAGTTATAATCTCACAATGGCACTTAATATAACAAAACAAATACGTAAGTCCTCTTTAAAACTAAATGATAGGGCAAAGAACATTCGTTTCAATAGGAAAAAAAATAGTTTTATAACAACATACTACGCACTGCAACGTGTTTGGATAAACTACAAGCAAAATATCTTGTCAAGACACTTTCACTACACCTAACAGCAGAAACCTGATACTCATACACAACTCGACCTTACTGTCCGCAAAATACAATAAATATTCAAACACATTTGTTCAAACAATCGTGACGTACAAAAATTATTGTGTTGACAATAATATTATTTCAAAAATACCAGTATCCGCTGGTTACATCATGATATAGTATAGAAATAATAACCGGGAAATTTTGAACTCGTTAATGCAAAACGTAGGTATAAAATACATTGTAAAATTATATTGTACTATTCAAAGGCACATAATATACTCGGAAGAAGCCAGGTAGCTACATATATATCGTTATAAATGTATAATTCTCGTGTCACGTTGTTGCTCACAATGGACTCCGAAACCGTCTAACCGATTTTCACGTTTTCTTAAAATGTGAAGTGCCTAAAATAGAATAGGTAACATCACGCTTACACTACACAATAGCAGCTGAGTATAATTGAAAAGAGACGCATAGGAAGTTGTGTGGATTAGTTAGTAATGTTTAGTATTAATTTATAATGCAATGGAAGTCTTCATTATTATTGCTCATAAATTCAAGGACAAAAGTTAATCATGGTAATGAAAACATCCGTCAGAAATAATAGCATAGCTTTTTCCGACGACATATTATCCGTATTAAACGACTCAATAAAGTAAAACTGTGAGGAAAAAGTTAACAATAAAATTACTACCAGTTGCTGAGTAACAATTTATAAACGGCAAAGAAGCATACATAGAAGAGTATAATCAGCCCCTGTGTCTAGCATTTGTGGACTATGAAAAGGCCTTTGACTCGATTGAGATCTGGTCTCTTCTGGAGTCCCTGCAGCGTTGCCAAGTAGATTGGCGGTACGTCCGAGTGTTGAGATGTCTCTACAAAGCCGCTACTATGTCCGTCCAAGTACAGGATCAGCATACAAGACCCATACTATTGCATCGAGGAGTGAGGCAAGGGGACGTTATATCCCCGAAATTATTCACTAATGCAATGGAGGACCTGTTTAAGACGCTGCACTGGAAAAGGCGCGGTATCAACATTAATGGCGAATACATCTCTCACTTGCGATTTGCAGATGACATCGTCATCATGGCAGAGACGTTGCAGGACCTACAACAGATGCTGAACGACCTGGCTGACTCGTCTGTGCGCATCGGCCTACGGATGAACTTCGACAAGACCAAGGTCATGTTCAATGAACATGTACTACCGGAACCGGTTGCGGTACACGGTGCCGTTCTCGAAGTTGTTCAAAAATATGTATACCTCGGGCAGGCTTTGCAGTTAGGTAGAAACAGCTTTGAGGACGAGGTGAACAGAAGAATCCAGCTGGGTTGGGCAGCGTTTGGGAAACTTCGTCGGGTCTTCTCATCATCGATCCCACAGTGCCTAAAGACGAAAGTCTTCAATGCGTGCGTCCTACCCGTAATGACTTACGGAGCCGAAACGTGGACACTTACGGTTCGACTGGTCCATAAGTTTAAAGTCGCTCAGCGTGCAATGGAGAGGTATATGCTCGGCGTTTCTCTAAGGGATCGCATTAGAAACGAGGTGATCCGACAAAGAACCAGGGTTATCGACGTAGCCCACAGGATTAGCAAACTGAAGTGGCAGTGGGCTGGCCACATTTGCCGAAGAACCGATAACCGTCGGGGTAAACGAGTTCTTGAGTGGAGACCGCGTCTCGGCAAACGTAGTGTAGGACGTCCACAAGCCAGGTGGAGCGATGATTTGCGCAAGACGGCTGGCAGGAGCTGGATGCGAGAAGCCATAGATCGAACTAAGTGGCGTGAAATTGGAGAGGCCTATGTCCAGCAGTGGACTGCGATAGGCTGATGATGATGGAAAGGAGCATACACTATATGTGTAATCATTAGCGAAATTATTTGTACAAAAATCAATATTTTGTGAGAATATGAGTATTAAAATCGATAAAACATAAAATAGACAAACACTGGGAAGATTCTTGAGAGAGGTACAGCGACAAACCACGTTAAAACGATGGCGTTCCCCTTGACCTCTTAAGCTGATTGCCTCATAAGAGAGTCTAAAAGGAATCGGGACAAAGAAAATCTAACGATCTTCATTTTGTTTCATTCTGTAGGTTTGTGGTCAGGAACCTCAACAAAAGTTTATTAATTTTTAAATATTTTTCAAACTGTTGGCAGTAAATTAGAAACAGTCGAAAAAAATTGTTTGGTTAAAATCTTTAAACTCTGAAAGATCATAAACTATATTAAAGACTGGAGGGTTGGCCTATTGGCTTAAGCGGATGCGACACCGCCCGCCGCTTTTTACAGCGTCAAGTGTTGTGGATTCAAATCCCGCATTGGACAGTTCTTTGTATGATCCGCTTTAAGTTTGGTGTTCTGTGTGTCCGTTTCATGTATGTATGTAAAGTCCCCTCGACCTATATATGATATGTATATGTATATTCCTGATGTAAGAGTTCTTTCTAAAAAAAATAAAGAAACACTGAAAAGCTGTGTCCCAACAATTTAATATCGAATTATGTTTTGACGTACGTTTGTACGTTGTAGGTATTGAGTTTGTATCAAACAGACAAATTTTACTATACAGAAGACAATGATGTCTTAACTGTTAAGATCATGAAGTTGGGAAATAAAAGATATACAATACCAAAAAGGAATTTAAAAGTTACACAACGTTAGAAAATTTAAGAAACATTAAATTTGGTCGCTGAGGTAAACTTGAGTCTACGTTATCGTGTTCGACTATTGTTTTGACTGTCTGTTTTGAATAGTACTACCGCAAGATTATTATTAAGCCAGTGTTGGCTGAGCAAAACCAAACAGTGAACGTTACAGGCGCCCGCATGTCTGTCGATGTTGTTTGAAGTGTACCTACGTTATTTACGATTACCCAGAACCAAACCATAATCCACGTTAGTAATTTTCCAAAACCTCATCATTTAGCTTAGCAGAGCACATATATCTCTTAATATTCTAAGGTCAGTCACTGTTGTTTGGTAAATAACAGGAAAAATCTGAAACTTGACACTGTGTCATAACAATGGATGGATTTAAAGATTATTATTGACAAAAACATAAATAAGTGTGTATTTATGACAGACCTTTATTTGGATAGTAATGTTATTTTAAATTCAAATCATCTAATTTTCCTCCAATTCCAACAATCTAAGTTAGAGAAAGCTCAAATTAGAGAGCTGATTCCAGCAAGTGCGTTAGACCAAAACGCAGCAAGCTCAATTGGAAACGGAGATATAGAAAGCAACAGCTGATTACACGGATAGCGTGCTGGTTGGTGTGATCCGAAAATCGATGTTTCGAGCCTGTGTATCAGTTTCTAATATTTTTGTAAAGGCCCCTGTAACACATAATACGTTCTTAGTGGGGAAGTTATCTTTTCCACATAAGTAAAAGAACGACCAGTCTGAATAGATATAATTTAATATAAAATTATTATAGGTATGGATATCATCGATAATTTACATATTAAGCAGTCACTTAACATATAAAAGTATTTAAAAAAAATTATATGAACATCTTGAGCCACAAAAGAAACCACAGCTATGCTTATTGACTTAGGTATTGTTATCACGACGCTAAAAGATGGGTGTTGTAAGTCTGACGTCGATTTCTGTTCATGTGTATCTGCCTGAGGTATCGTAGCTCTCAAATGGATCTACCAATTTCCAAGCGGTTTTTATTCATTTTCAAGCTTCTTAAGATTTTCACGGCAGATTATGGTAAAATATTATACCAAAAGATCGTAATCTTAAACATAAATAAAAATCTATTTTATAGAATCAATAATATTATGACAAAATGTTAGGAAAAAACAACTCAAGATACTATAATATTATTTAAGTTTCTAAAGACCTTCACAAAGCACTACAGTCATCGTTGTGGGAACTATCACACGTTGCTACAATCACATCACACATAAAGCTAAGCAATAAAACTATATTTTTTCAAAAACTCACGTCGTAATATTCCATAGTAGAATTTCTACTCACTTGTTCTTCAGTCTTTCCTTATTCGACTGATCCTAAGATTAGAAGTTGCATTACACGAGTGAGTAGATGTTATTACTGGTTCATTTAAAACACCGTTTCAAAGCATAACTTGATATTTGACTAGCCCTACTCGTATTCTAAGAAACGTTTAGATTTGTTTATAAACTGTAACAAGTTAATTCGTGGTTTGCTGGTCACTTTAGTAGTAGAAAGTAATTGCATTCATTATGAGGTTTATTGGTATTATACTCTTTGTACTTTATAAAATACACATGATAGAAAATGTAAGACACGTTAAACACGTTGTATTGTTATATTTAGATTCGTGTAAAAAAGTTTAGTGAAGTTTGTTATTTCTAGAAAATGCTGCCGTATAGTTATATGTCAGGAATCACAAGCATGGAAACCAAGTCTCCGGGTTATATGGATGTACACCATATTGATTCACACTCTATGGACAGCGGCGAAAATGAAAAAATTATTAATTTGAAAAGCTACAATGAACGAGACGAAGACTATGAGAGCGATAACGAAAAGAAAGTGCGAACTAAGAAGGTATCATGATGATAGTATATTAAGTAAATGAACAAAAATTATTTGACAATAAAACTGCTACAATTGTACTAATAATAAACTTTTTCTTAACAGCCATGTGCAATTGTAGTGTTATCCAGTGTTCAGAATCCATCAATGCAATCGTTGTTACGTAGATATCGATATAATTCTAAAGGTAAGATCATTTTATTTGGCATCTAGTGTTTTTATTTTCATCATCATCATCATCATCAATCTATCGCAGTCCACTGCTGGACATAGGCCTATCCAATTGCACACCACTTAGTTCGTCTTTTGGCTTCTCGCATCCAGCACCTGCCAGCTGTTTTTATTTTCTTTACAACAAACTAGCCAAATTAAACTCATTATTGTTTTTATCCGACTACAGCGAAGCCAAAAAGAACGGTTATACCTTAGGCTTAAGGCAGTATGTACGTTTGATATATATATATATATATATATATATATATATATGTATATATTTAACCGACTCTAAAAAAGGAGGAGGTTATGAATTCGACTGTATTTTTTTTTACGTTTGTTACCTCATAACTTTCGACTGGGTGAACATATTTTGATGATTCTTTTATATTTGAAAGTTGTGCTTCCCATGTCCCGTGACAATTTGGTCCAGTTCTTAAAGTCGTTTTGTTAATAAAGTTTGTGATTATTATTTTTGAACAAATACAGTGTCGAGTTATAGTTTTTTTATCTGTTTCTTATTAACATATGACAGCCTAGTCAGAAGTCAAGGAGTATAGGTACTACATACCTGAAATCGCTTTAATTTCTGTAACAATTCACGTAAAAACCATGTTTAATATCATTTCGATTTTCTAGGAGTTCTAATTCCAAGTAGCGTGAAGTACTTTATCAAGTTACCTCAGGGCCTTCGAGCGTCGCCAATCCTAATGCCATTGAACGACAAAGCATTTTCGCCCCTCGGCGGATTTGTAAGGTGATTATACTAAAACCATTGTTTCCTATGTTATTGACACCAATATTTTCTATGCACATTACCATTATATTATTGCAGATACTACAAGGAAGTTCCTCCAATACCGCATTCATTTTGAGACGTCTAAGCGAATTAGTTTAAGTACTTCAAACTATTTAAATTTTAACATTAAGTATGATCGGCTACTAATTTGAATGTCATAAAGTTGGATGTCACGATATTATAGCCGAAACAGTAAAGCTGTGTATATGTAATTAAAAGTCACTGTTATAATAACAATATATTTTTCCAATAGGACACTTTAAGATTTCCAAAATCCAACTAAATTGCAGATGTAGACTGATTAGGACTTTAAAGTATTCTCTAACCAGGCAAATAGAGAACGAACTTCGAGCAGAAGGTTGCGCAATAACTTTTTTTAGGAAAAAAAACATGGGAAGCGGCTACGTACGGGGGCGGTGGTATATGCTAGAGATTGACTACGAGTAAACATATTCGACCCTTTCTTCAATAAAATATCGTAATCGATTAGTTTTATTTAGAAGTAATTGAGTTTTGTTTACATAAAATATTAAACGAAATATGTTTACTAATATTAGGGAATTTTGTAGTTATTGAACGAGATTTCAATTTTGATAAAAAACGCATAAAATTTTATTTTCTCAATTGAAAGACATGATTTACTTAAATATCAGTTATCTATTAACGTCTGCTTGAGTAACGACTGTTTGAGAAAATTAAAAACCTCCTTATAGAATTGAAAATAAATATATTTTTGTGACTTAATTTTAATCGATTTCAATAAATATCAGTCAAACACCCTCAGGCACGCGTATTGGACATCATTTTTTGGTTACATCGTGCTTATTGGTTACTTCGAGTGTACATGCGCTAAAGTTCTCAGAGCCTATGTTCAGACTCGCCAAGATATATCGGCCGTATAGTAAAAGAGGATATGGCCAGGAAGGGAGTAAGCAGTGAACTGACGAATAATAGAGGAGAATAGAGGAAGAAAACTCATTGCACCGACTTCAAATAAAGTTGGGAAAAGGGAAAGGAGATGATGATGATGATATTATATGATATTACCAGCAAATATCAGCATGAAAAAAATGTACTTTAAAATTAATAAAAAAGTGCAAAAATCTGATAGGCACATGCGCATGCGTAGAAATATTGCGAATAAATGCGCATTACGGTTAAATTGACTTAGAATTTCCGATCGACTTCAATTTACGACCGACCGCGTCGTAGCAGCTGTCGATTAGGACAGCAGTAACAACATTCGTTCACGGTTAACGATTGATATAAAACAGAAGGTTTCGTGGAAGAAAATCTGATATACCTACTTTGAACCTACCGTCTAGAGATTGTTACAAAAAAAGCAATTTCTGCGCTCATTCTTAAGCTACTAGAATTCTATTTCTATAAAAATACGTAAGTTATATCTAAAGTGGAAAACTAACCTCCTGTGACCAGCTGACGATTTTCATAGACTAATATCGACACTGATAGGCATACAAGAATACTTGTGAACATGAATATATAACGACTAAATTGATACCGTGAACTTGATGTATATTAAAGAACATATTCATTTAAAAATAAAAGGACCGTGAGTTATACTGCTTCGTTCGACCATCATAACTGACTCTCGTAAATATAGATTGAGATAATGAAGATTTTGCAACACAAGATATTCAACGTAGTCTCCATGAACTAGTAGCCACTTTGCCACTTAGGGTGTATAAGTTTTGTGATTGTAGTTATGTAGTCTAATTATGTTTCTCAGACACCTTTTAAACTTCATTTATGATTTCCTTTTAGCGCTCAACAAGCCCAGTGTAGCTTAGGGCCGCCAATGTATTATAACAAAAAATAACTGCACTTACCTAAGTAAATGTAATGTATCATTAGGATAGTCACAGATGCATTTAACATAAAATTATGTCATCTCGACAAAGTTCTGTATTCATTAGATATTTTTAATTTTAGTACAGCCTTTTTTATAATTAAGTATAACTGTAATAAATAAGTATCTAACAAATAAAAATACTACTGATAAACTTGGCTTCATTGACCTCCCTTTGACACACTACTCATAAAATAAATGAGTCTGAAGTGATTACTTATGTATACCAACCGAGCCCCGCGGTGTTAAAACTAGTCTAAATAAAATTGCTTAAGATTTTCCTTATATCATCAGCTATTTATCAGTGAAAGTCGCCTCAAAATCGGTCCAGTCATTCCAGAGATTAACCGGAATTTGATCCTCAATTTTTTTTGCACAAAAAATTGGTATTTGTATCGTGTATATGTATGTACATACACATGCATTTAGTAAAAAGTGATTATTTTATTTTAATATTACAAACAGACACTCTAATTTTATTATTTATATAGATTATAAATATAAATGGTGGTATCTAATGAAAAATATTTCAATGTCTTTGTGTCAGCAGATGTATTCTTCATGAAATAGGCACCAAGTGAGCAGGCTAATTACTTGATGGTAAATTATCAGATAGGAACATGATTGGAATAATCTAATGCGATACCTTACAAAAAATTAAGCTTATTATTTTATAACTCTAAACAAATCATTTATAAAGAGACTTTTTCTCTGAGATATTGGTTTTACTGAAACCTTAGTCTCAGTACTAAGTTCGATAGATACCGTCTTTTTGTTAACCTTGAATCAGCTTTATTTTCGGCATGTTGAATCACGGATCTGTAGAATTTGTTTGTGAAAGGGCAGTGTGACCAACGAAAAGTAATAATTCTTGTGAACTTCAAGTAAAAGTTTTCCATGCGGATGTTGCTTACTAATTTTTAACATTTAAAGTTAACTGTTACTTACTCTAGAGATAGACGAAGTAGTTAATTTTAGAAACATAAAAAACATAGGTACTAACTCTACATGCAGTAACTTATACCTACTAGGTTAATTTGTTTTTCGTTTTGAAGTTGTCTAAGTTCAAGTACAATTAGTATTACTAGCAATACGTCGCTAACATCGTGTAGAACCTGTTCTAATAAATAATAAACCCTATCAGAGGATAAATATGGTAGAATGTCCGGTCAACTTCTGGCTTATCAGCATTTTATAGGCATTAGAAAAGTGATGAATCGTGTTCAGCAAGACAATAATATAAAAGACAAGACATGTGCTCAATGTGAACGAAAATTTTCCAACAAAATAGGCTAGGCCAGTTACATGCACGAGCGAGCTAAACTAGATAGCTCATAGCTCTGACTATAGTCACGAAGCAGTTGCCCGAAGACGGCTGTGAGGCTATATTATATGAAAGAAAATAACTGTTTAATGCTGCTACGGTTTGTACCTACAATAAATGCCGTCTCGAGACCTAAAAATAACAACAGGTAAAGTTGTTTACTGCAAAATTGTGACCTTCGACAATCAATATCTACAACAACCTTATTATCTGACTAGTAATCTAATCGTATGTGTGATAACAAACAATAAAAATAGTTTAACTAAGATATCAAGCGGTATATCGCTGAACAGGTGTTTGGACTACTCATAGATACAAAATCCAATATAGAAATTACTCAACGATGTAGTCGAACAAAGTTGTCAAAAATAAAAAAAAATAATATAAATTAATAATTGGAAAATCTCAACATGAAAGTTCAGGATCGTATAATGTAAATCAGAAATTACTATAATTCCCATAGGTAGGCTAAAACATCAATAGCAAGAAACTGCTGTGACGAGACCGCGGTGTTGATTCCTATTCAAAGAACTAAATGTGTGTCAGTGTGTAATTTATATTTTTTTAAATGTATCTATTTAGAAATGTGTTCTTTAGTATCTTTGCTTGGTTTAAGGTTGAAGGCCGTAGGGATATATCAATTTATTAAGTATTATGTATTAGTATTATGTACATATAGTAGGAACGTAAATTGTTTATCCATCAATATTTTTAAAACCACGTTTCGAACTCAAGACTGTCAAGGTCAGCAGAGTATCTTAATTGCATAATAAAGTAGGCTGCGAAATATGTTATTTCATTTAAAAAGAGCTATATTATGATGAAAGATACTTCTGTGAAGTTTTGAATGATGTTGATGCTGCAAATAAATAAGTACTAATTCTTGCAACGCTGTGTAAACTCAAGCGCATTAACTGATTTTATTCTAAATGGTAATGTAAACAAATCAAACTAGTTTAATAGTTTTTGTAACATATGCTTAGTGTTCAATGTGTGCGAAAGTGTTGCAAATATATCTCGTTACCATTTTTGAAATACCTAAATCCTGTTGGTTTATCTAGTATATAAAATATATTCTTGTGTGTACGAACATTGTAACAATGCAATGCAGCTAAAACAGAAAAGCATCTAGTAGGGATATTTTGAAATGAAAATCTTATCAAAAAACGAGGTAATGTAGTTTAGTGTTGTTTCTAAGTCAGGCGCTACCAAAATACTAAATAGCAAGTGCTACATAAAATTATTACAAGTTATTAGTTTCAGGCCAGTATAGCCTCCGGTTTTAATATAGCCTTGTTTTATACACATTGTATTTTTATACACGTTGTAATGCTAGTCTACGCAAAAAATCTTAATTTTATTCTAAACAAGCGACCCGGCTCGGCTTCGCACGTAAGTCTTTGAAATTCACGGATTTTCTACTATAATGTGCGTATATTAAATACATAAACCATCCTCTTCAATCAAGATATCTATTGCTGAAAACTGTATTAAGATCTGTTAAGTAATTTAAACACAGTTAAATACTACACCGATTTTAATGAAATTTGGCATAGAAATACTTTGATTATTCTAGAAGGACATAGTATTATAATATTTCATATTCGCCAATTATTTCATAGCAAGATATCATGTTTGTTTTATTTGAGTCATTCACTGTATCAGCATCCGCTGATACACTAAAATTCTGTATCAGCAACAAACTTACAACTTAAAACAATATAACTATCTACATACTTCCTGATGCTTCCAACACCCTCTCGTAACTCTACACAGTAGTAGTTTATTACACGGTTAATAACGTCGGTAAAATGGCCTATGTTCAGAGCATAAAATTATGTTATTGACGTTTAAAGAGTGATGTTTACCGTTTCTTAAACACTAAAAAGTTTGATTTAAATACTAACAACAATAAACATGATATTTCGCACAAGACTATTTAGCGTTACAGTTCAATAATTTAAATACTTAAAAAATGTAAACATAACATTACAATTACATTATATTCTTAGGAGATGGTAGTGGGGTAGATTTAACCCATTGAGCCATATTTATATTATAAATGCGAAAGTAATTCTGTCTGTTTATGATGCTTTCACGGTTAAACCGCTGCACTGAATTTAATGAAATTTGCCATGCAGATACTTTGATTCTTGAGGAAGGACATAGGTTAATCTATACTGTGATAATTACATTAGGTATATCAAGTAGACACATCTAAAAATCGCTAAAAGAAACAGCGTTTGGCCACCTGCCAACTTAATTACTCGAAGTAGATATGTCCTGAAGACTATGTGCCGATAATCATGGAACCCAACAGTAGTATAGTCATATCAAAGAGGAATAGTGCGACTTGCTCATGTTTAATTCATATAATGTTTAGTCACGTATCTCTGATGGCCTTGGCACTGCCATCGTATTCTCTAGGAAAATAGTCACGTACGATAAAATTTGGTGAACAAACGTTCTGAATTATAATATGTTAACGATAAAACTATGAAAATTGAGAATATAAATACCAAGTATAAATATAAAAGTGTTATTACCCTGAGACGATGATAAAACAAAAATTAAAACGATCTATCCCTTTGTAAGTCATGAGTAATACTAGGAGTAAGAGAAACAAGGACAAGTAAATCTTACAAGCTTATTTAAATCATCATTTAAAGCCTTTGAAAGAACCAGGGTCATCGATATAGCCCACAATATTAGCCAGCTGAAGTGGTAGTGGGCTGGCCATATTTGCCGAAGACCAGATAACCGTTGGGATAAACGGGTTCTTGAGTGGAGACCGCGTCTTGGCAGACTTGTCTTGTTTTGTCCACAGGCTAGGTGGAGTGATGATTTGCATAAGACGACTGGTAGGAGATGGATGCCAGAAGCTGATGATCAAACTTAATGGCGTGCAATTGGAGAGGCCTATGTCCAGCAGTGGACTATAATAGGCTGATGATGATAATGATGAGCCTTTGACAGTCCACTGCTGGAAAAAAAAATAGGGGCGAAGGTTTTGGTTTACTTTACTACGCTCGTCAGGGTTGTTTCAAGTGTTCCTTCTCTTTGCTGTGGTGTTGTCCGCCGTAGTTTGTATCTTAGTCGCCTCTTACGACAGCCACAGGATGAATAGCGGTGGTGATACACTGTATTCTGAACATGTCACCACACGGACACACAAGCTTTTAATAAATAAATAATTAAATATTTTCGGACATTTTAACACACAACGTCATCTAGTCCCAAACTAAGCAGAGATTGTACTATGGGAACTACACAACTGATATTAATACATACGAGTATATACTTTTTTTTTGTAAATACATAAATATTATACATAGAAAACACCCAAACTCGAAACAAATCATACAAGCATTTGGTCCGATTCAGGAATCGAACCCGAAACCTCTAGCGCAGCAGTCGTATATTCTACCACTGCGCCACTGGACAGTCGTAATTAGATTGGAACTTAATAAAATAGAATTGATTGTTAAAAATTTAACGATGGTAATATGACTGTATTATTGGCCAAGGTTCCAAAAAGGAAACGAGGATTGCTTGTGAGCAGAATATAAGGTAAACGAGTACCTCCGAAGATATTATAGTTTCAAATCCGTTGCAACTTGTAAACACGTTAGAAGAAAACAGGCGATAGTCTTGGTAGTGTTTAAAGATATAATGTTTTATGTCTACGTTACGTTTGATCGACTTCGCGATCGAGAGTCCAATCGTAATCACATCTGGATAATCAAAAAGTATTTTTATTCTTATGTGTCCGGTAGCGAATGAAATTTAATTATATGTATATTTGAATTATTTGTACAATTACGTATGTATATCCACGCTTTGTGTTAAAACAACTCAACGTTCTAGGTAATAAAAAATGTTGTTTGTAACAAAAAAACCTAATCCTTCATCATAATACTAAATAACTAAACTAAATGTGACTCACAGCACATAATCAAAAGTGTGAGTGAACTTATAAGTGAAATGAAATAGATCTTAGATAATGAATCTAAGGAAACAGATAAAGAGTTATTGCAAATAAAACTCATAGTGGAGCATACAATGCATCGAATCGAAAAAGTATAAACGAAGACGTGTTTCATTATCCTCTGTGCCAATCATCCTAAGAGAAAATGTATAAACGCCTCTAAAAACTAAACTCTTAAAAATCCAAATACAAAACAAACGTACTAACTGCTTATTTCAAACACTAATCCAATGCCATTTATGTGCTGAATTAACAGTGATTTAGACTAAAGTGAGACCCAATTTTTAGGTCACGCCTTTGCTATAACAATTACAAGGTCGACATGAAACCCTATGGATTTAATTCAACATCATACCTATTGCTGGTGCCCTCAATATATTATGGTTTCATTACTTTACTCAGTTTTAAAAAGTTCAACAGTTTATATTTAGAACCCAATATTGAAATGTTAATAAAGTTAGTTACAAATTCCAATACTTAACATACTTGAAGTAGTTAAATGCTTCTAAGTGATTGTGGAAATATTAGCTTAATTTTGTTACCAATTAGAGCAAACAGGATTTCTTATAGGCAATGATAATTATACAGATTATTTAAACAATCAAAAGAACAAGTATCAAGCCTGAGTAAGGGAAATTTGTAGATTTGTTTGACATTAAATTAAACCTAAACTTGGCTATAGGTAACTTTTCACATCGCCTTCTTAATCAGACAAATTTTAAATATAATATCACAAGGCAAATTATCCTTCTTTATGCAAAATGTATAAACTTTACACAAAAATCTTTGTATTATAATCTTCTGTGCGTGTGTATGTGAATAAGCTCCTCCCAAACGGCTGAACCGATTTTAATTTAGTAGTAGTATCCATTTGTAAGGATTCAAGAAAGCTTTAAACTAACCAAAACCAAACCAAACCTGTGGGTAAAGCTATACCGTGGGGTTCATCCAGTATCATATGAAATAGTAATAACACGTTTATTACATACAGTCATAGGTATGCTGCAAAGTGGCAAAAAGCAAAGACTGGTGTTTGTGTCTTTACTGCGAGTAATATGATATTATTACAACGCTAAGTAAATCGACAGATAGGTAATTATATCAATGAGAACATGTTACAATAAAAAACCAATAATATCTGTACAAAGACAGTACAGTTATTTCTGGCTGGCACATCACTATAATATTTCTTAACAAGGACAAGCTAAAATTAGAAATTTTAAAAATCTCCTACACAATCACTTAACACTTAATCGAGTAATAACACGCTAAAAATTTACCTTACATTATTTTGGAAAAATCTGACACTCACATTGCTGGACCGATATTTACCCAACATAGTTACCAAGAACCAATGCAAGGCAACTAACTGGCTTTAAAATGAAAATACCGCATTGAAATCGGTAAATCCGTTTGAGAACTACGATGCTATATTTTGCGTCAGGGATTAATAAATAATACCTACCATATCAAATGGAAAAATTCTTAATATTGTTCCGAATGTGATATTGCAAGTCGATAGTAAGTGGTCAGCCGCGACAAATTAGGAAACATCCTTAACTTTACATAGTGACATCATCGACAATAACGACACGCAACATTTGAATACGAATCATATAAAAATCAAGCAGAAGTTATTGGGCTCAAAATTTATGACGGATTGTTTAAAAGAACGATGAATGACGTAGAAAATGTTGTATAAAGTAAATGGATTGGGATATGAATCAATAATTTTGATACATTCAATACGTTCATATTCGATTGCCTAGATTACGCTAGCAAGACGAAAATTATGAGTGATTGCGAGTTTGAGAGAGAGCATGGGAGTTATAATATGTCTTAATCTCTCAAAAACGTGTATTTATGTAACGTATTTCTTAGTTTTATTACTCTTTGTTACCATAGAGTAATAAAAATACGTTGCTGTCTTTTCATTTTATAAAATGTAATGCGACGCCAAGTTATTCAAATATATAACGAATATTATCTTTTGATAAATTATTTACATTAAATTTCATCATCTGTATATTCCATCAGTGATGGTCATGACGATAATGGAAAGATATGAAAATGTTACGAACCAATCCATAATAATATTAAAAATGTTAAAGTAACTCTATCTGTCTGACATGCTAAACAGCTTCAATGAAATTTAGCATGGAGATACATTGATTCCTGAGGAAGAAAATAGGTTTCCTTCTATCGCTATAACCGACATATACGCGGGTGGAGCCGCGAAAAAAAGGTTGTAAAAAATAACCCTATAGTCATTGTTTAGTACTGTTATGTAGTCCAATATTCCTAAGCTGAAAAACTGCTAATAATTTTCCTGTTATTTTCTTAGAGACTTCGTTCGAACTCATACTTACATCTACTAAATATAAGTTCATTCAGCCTAATGTGGCATTGAAACAATTATAGTAATATCATAGTGGGCGAGTTTCTAGAAAGACATTGTACGTACATACATTACTAAATCAAAAAAAAACTAAAGATGAAGCTTAACAACATTTACATGGTAGCTGCTTCAACTGTAGTTTAAAAAAAAGTTTTGAAATTACTAACGTCAGAACAAAATTAGGAAAGTAATCAAGAAATTGAAAAGCAACGTTAGCAACGGCTGACTGGTGGTTGTAGATTGAAAGATCGCAATTTAAGTAGTGAAAGTACACAAAATTGCAATAATCGCATAAGAATTGCGAAGTTTCAGTGCAATTTGCAATCGAAAGAGGAATTGTCGGGGTAAATGCTTTTTATTGGATCTAGTACGTACAGTGAATATGAGCACGCTTAAACTTTAATAAAAAAAGTTCATTTATAAAAAGTTCTATCAATTACGTTAACAAAATTTCATAAAATCATTGATATCAATATCATCATCTTCCTAGCCTCTATTTCCAAGATTTTTATCAATATAATTAATGAAATAGCAGGTTGACTTATTTCAGTATATAATTTCAAAATATCATCGTGGAAATGGGACTCATTTAAATTAATTGAAATTCCTACAATTAATTAACTATCAAATATAGATTTTGTTTAAAATATTATTTAAAACCAAATCAATTTGATGAGAAGATTCAAGTATTTATTCATTCTAAAAAGAAATCTTATAATGAGATATTTTATATAAGCATATCTAAATAACAATTAATAACTCGTGATTGAAATCCAAGCTATACAAATAAAAACGAATCAAAAAAAAATTATGCACGCGCATAACTTTCGATCGACTGCAAAAAATTGGATAATTCTTTTTTAATGTGTTTGATATTGTGAGGACAAGGTTTGTTTAGAAAAAAATAAAAGAAAACAAAAGTTGTTATGTTTTCAAAATCCGCTTATTGGTACACACACAAGGTCGCAGGACCTTGCATGGTAGCATGGGCCGACTAAATTAGTTTTTACGGAGTTCGACGGGTCAGCTAGTTAAGGAATAAAAATTTTGTTACTATTAATGGGGTTAATTTTCAGCTCAAACTATACAACTTAGTTCATTAATTTTACCTAGAGACTGATTATATTACTATCACAGTACCATGTTGGTTAAAAAAATCATCGTATGCCAACACAAATCGAAAATAGATAAACGATTAACAAACTAAAATAAAGAATATTTAAAGGTTACTAAATCAGATTGGTTCTTTTGAAGTGTCAAGTTATATTTAACTGCGTCGTTCGATTAATTAAGCGAACATTTATAAAATAATTTATCCTGGCCTTAGCGTACCGGTTATTTTAGTACCGACGACGTTCAGTGTTTAGTAGGTCGCCAACACATGGTAAGAATCTATCATAAAGTTGCGACATACCTGCACACCGGCATGTTGAAGCGATAGGTACACACCTACCTTCAACAGAATTCTACTTTTATAGTATAAAATACTACATGCTTTACCAAGAATGTACCAATACAAGCGTGCAGCGATGCAGATGAAAAATGTTCATATGCGTAGATTAAGGTATTACTGTAAGGTTTCGTTGAAAATATTTCATGTTAATATAATATCAATTAATTATATGCATATAAGAAAATATGTTTAAAATATTTATTTGATAAATTATAGAAGTTATAGGTAACATTCCGATACACTGCGACCTGGACTGTGCACGGTAGTTGCCATCAAAGGTACCGTTATACAAGTAAGGAACAAAAATATATGATATCTGTTTGGTTAAGTTTTGTATAACATAGCATAAACATTTGGAATTTTAAGACGTTTTTTAGGTACCTTTGGTTGATAGAGGGAAGCGGGAATTGAAGAAGCACCGTTCCGAGCAAGCGATTTGAGCGTCAGTCGACTTCACTTCGATTTCGTTTGTTTTGATTTGTTGCAGTAAGTGTACTATGCGCGAACTTACCCCCACTTTGTCAGAATCTGGCCAAGTTACGTGCCGGTGCCTGTACTCTTCGGTAAATTGCAACTACTTATATACTATGTTAAAAGATGTACCAATAAACAAAATCACACAATTTTTTGGACGTTAAACTTCAACACTTAATTGAAGTTGGATTTCGCTGCACGTTGCCAAATTATTCTCTATAGTTGTCCTCGATTGGATAAACCGTCTAAGCGGTTTTTCGGATCGACTAACCAAATAAGCAGTCACGCACTCAACATGTGCATTGTGTTAAATTATTTTGTAGATTTGGGTGACACAAAAATAAAAATTTAAATAAAAAATAAAAACAACAACACCAGATGAATGTCAAGAGAATATAAAACCAGTCTTAGCGAGGTTATACCGTGATTTCATTGATTGCAGATAGGATGTTTATGTCATTTTAAAAATATTAACGACATCTCATATAACTAGCTATGTATAGCTATACAGTAGATGTTCGTCTACAGCTTTTAAAGAATCTAAGCTTTTACGTCTTAAATTTTCACAGATGTTCAATTTGTACATGACTTTCCATGAAAATTATAAGAGCTCTATGTACATTCGGTTGCAGACTTTTTAGTGACCTTTGTGATTGCGAATACGAAAATCTACATACTTAAAATAGAAATTTATAATTAAGTAATTTTTAAAGAAGGGCAAGAGGTCTAAAATCTAAATCTTACTGTAGGTAGCAGACTTCGGGCCATTCCGAGAACCTTATAATAAGAATCGTTTTTCTTCGATGAAGACGTTCATAGAATTAACAAGTCATTATATCATCTTCTTGCTGCGCGGAATAAATTGACCTCTAATTGCTTTATGACGGAGCAGGAAAAACCCATGTTTCAATCGAGCCTGTAGATCTATATCCAAGCAGACGAAAAGTAGTCTTTTCATGTTTAAGTTAAAATTAAGTGTTTTTGCCTATAATACCTTTTTAATTATTATGACAAAATATGAAATGAGCATATTCTAGAGTTCGTCAAGAACATCAACAGCTTTTAACAATCCACTGCCAGACGTAGGCCTCTCCTAAGAGAGGAGATTTTTGCCTACTAAAGCATGTAGACTGCAGATTACTTTTACAAGCAGACGGGGCGATCGTCAGTGCGGGCAGGCGTTGGGAGGGGTTCGGATGTCTTGATAACATCAGTTCCTAGATCTCATCTCATCTCAGGTGTAGAGTAGCACACCGTGTCGTTTTAGTAGGTCCGATTCCGACAACCTGTCGCAAACCCCGATGGGGTGACGGCCCTTGAGGCTTTCCACACGTAAAAACAAAGAGTTTGTTTCAAATCTTTCTACTCTTCGCGATGGTCCAGCATAGTTGCTCCCTTAGTCGCCCCTTTGACATCCATATGATAAATAGTGATTGTGGAACTCTCTATTCTTAATCCTTCACCCACCGCTGCCGCGGAGCTCAGATAGTTCACAATAAATTCGTACACACGTTCATATACGCCAAATGCGAATCGGACTCGCAAGAACGTTTCCGTGCCATTATCTATACATTTCACGTCTACCTTTTGCCTATCAAAATCGAGCAAAAAAAATCACGTTTGTTATATGGGAGCCCTCTTAAATTTACATTTTATTTTGTTTCTTCAGTATTTTTTGATATAGCGGCAACAGATATATGTTCATGAGATTCAAACTGGTAACAGACGAACCCAGAACCTTAAAAAAGCAGTTGTTCGGTGGAGTTGACTTTTTTGACATTTCACATAGCTATATTCATTAATAGAATCACCATTATTACTGCCAAAAACCATTTATTTTTTATTGTTTGTACTGTAGACACGCTATCTCGTTAGTGAATTTGGCACAGCAGTAAACTAAAAATTATAGATAATATTGGAAGAAAAAGTAGTTACTTTACTTATTTAGGTAATTATTTAAGTAATGTCGGATCATAAGACATTAATTAGCATTTTTTAGATTGTAGATATATTCGTTCTAATTATAAGAAATCTTACAGAATTTCAAGTACATATTCTTGAATTTTTACAGAATGGGAATGGTTAGTTCGTTTATTAATGTTATTAATTAAAGTTAGGCACTAGAACATGACTGAGAAAAAATAAGTTTTTACACAATAGGAATCTTGTGTTTCGTTTCGAACAAAAGAACCGTATCTTAGATTTTTTTAATTGTGAAGTTTCTTTACGTAGTATAAAATGAAATCGCTTCGGTTGTCTGTTCGATTAAACAACTCGACGGATTTTAATTCAATTTTCAGCAATACTGACTCAAGGGGAGGGTTTATAGGTATAATACATGAATATTATATTAAAGGCAAGCCGAGAATTTCAAAGACTTACATGTGAAGCCGAACCGGTCGCTAGTTTATGATAAACTTCAAATCTTTCTGTAGAAAATTTACATAGAAAATATAACTACTTAAAAAAAATATTGATGAGGAAGCGAGTATTTTTGTTTTAATGTCCCGCCGGAGTTCGAAGATATTTTTATTTTTCCCTATATTACATGCCTTATAGATTTGTGTATAATCGAATTGTTATAGCAAAAAAAAACTAAGTATAAGCAATCGTTTTCCTGGTACGTAACTTTAAAAATCGTAACTAAACTAATTTTTTTTCATAAAGTGAATCTACCACTACTGAGGACAAGATTAACTTCAACTCTTTTCAGTCCTTCGTGTGGTGCGGACGGTTCAGTGCTGGTGATTCATTTGAGCTAATTTAAGTGAACGAACAAAATGCATGTAGGTACATTACAACAATAAATGAAACTCAATAATAAAAGAAGGAACTTTTTGTTCTGTATGCGGTTTTATTACAGGAATTAGGAGGTAGAAAATGTGTAAAGAATCTTAATGTTGGTTGGGTTTGTTTATCTAAATTGTGTAATAATAGTGAATTTATTGACAAAGTATTTGTTGACATAGGTGAAGACGCAGGCAAAAGCTAGTTTAGTATTGAAAATTGCCTACAATGAGATAGGCAACCTTAACAGTTAAATATTTTACTGTGAAGACATTGTGAGATTTTTTCTGGATATAAATCAAATCAAAAACCCATAAAGTCCCACTGCTGGGCTGGAGGGTTAAGGCCATACATCACCACGCTGGCCAACTCCAACTAAGCTTCACGACTGTTATTCTGTGATAACAACCGGGACCGACTTATAAACGTGACCTCCGAATCACGGAGACGCTCATGGTAACTTGCCACTTTCTGGATATATTATTATAGATATTTCTATTTTTTTACACACATTCATACAATAAAAATATTACCATGTAATAAAAGTCTCTAAATTTATAAAGATTAAAAAAAGAACCGTACATATGACTTATTGTATGGATTATCAGAGATATCAGAACGCATGTTCAGTCTCCTTATATAATCTAAATTGCAATATCAACTACAATAACATTTATGAATATTGTCATAAATTGTTGCCACCTGTTTTATTTCATAATGATAAACAAAACCAAAGTAAGTTTGATTGTTGAGTTAGCCCATATTAGGTCGCCATTAAATCATCAGCTATTTTGGAACACATTTTATACAGTACATATATGGATTAGGACATACAGTAGATCTTTTTCAAGAAAAAGAATTATTCCTGTAAGATGGAAAACTCTAACAGAAGCTGATCCAGTGTGACTGCGTACATAGCAAAGTTTTCCAGTTTTCACAAAGAATGACTCAATAATCTCTCAGAAAAAAATATAATAGTAAGTAATTCAAAGACATAACAGATTATAAAGAAGACATAATGAACATCAGACAGTCATAAAAAAGAATGATGATATACTCACATACTTTTTTAAGGAAATAAAATCTATACTATTATAATAGTAATAAAGCTGAAGGTTGTTTAATTGTTTGAACTCGTTAATCTCAGGAAGGACTGGTCTGATTTAAAAAAAATATTTCAGTGTTAGATAGGCCAGTTTTCGAGGAAGGCTATAGGCTGAAATGGAGTGGAATATCAGTAATAACTACTGCAAAAAGACAGGAAAATTCTTCTATTTGTGGGCTTCTATTGCCCGCGAATCGCGTAAATGGTTAGTTTTATAAAGAAAAGTGTATATAAATAAATATAAATATTTCGGATATCTAAACATACAACGCCATCCAGTCCCAAAACTAAGCAGATCTTGTATTATGGGTTCTAGACAATTGATATGAATACATAAATACGTTTTTTTTGTAAACACTTACATATTATACATAGAAAACATCTAAACTCCGAAAAAAAAATCTCTCGTCATGATTCGAACCCAACACCTCATGAACTGGAGTTGCACACGCTACCCCTTTGCCACCGAGGCAGTCAAATATATATGTAGTATTAAAGATTTGTTCCCCTTTAAAAGTTCTGAAAAAAAAGTCCACAACAATATATGTCTACCTTTTAAGGTGGGCTGATGCTGAAGGCAAAAAGAGAAAGAAAGAGTCATTATGAGTTTTTTTTGGATTTTTCTTTGCTCCAAATATGAAAATAATTAATTAAAAAATATATAAGAAATTTACAAAATTAATTTCTGAGGTGAATTCATTTTCTACTACATTGTGTATGAAACCTATCATGGATGATGAGCAAACCTAGTAGTATGTAGCATATGACTAGTCATATTATAATTGTGGAAATAACTTCCATTAGATTTTTATTCAATTATTTATTTGTTGTACTTAATTTTTTTTTTGGAACTAAAGTAATTAATTTGCCAATATATCATTGCATATTAAATTCAACACCTTTTTTTGTGTTTTAGCTGTCAAAATGAATCATCTCTGCCTGAGTAATACAACATACATATTTTCTTTTCCACTGTCCACTGTTGAACGTAGACCTCTACTTAGAAATGAGGTTTTACCAACAATTTCAAGGTGGCAACATTTTTTTTGTATGTTTTAGCTTTCAAAATGAATCAGTATCAGTATCTGTGTGGCCAGGCCGGTTGGTATAGATTTTGATTTAAGTTTTTCTTCTCTTTGCACCGTTGTTGTACTTTCATCCTTCAACTAATCATTCTTGTGGCTTGATACGCATAACTCAAGTTAGATCTTACCATGGGTATCAGTGCTCCAAAACCATTTTTTTTTATACATATCTTATACAAATACTTTGGTGTATGGTTGTTGTAATTTTTGGATAATTAAATATTATTAAATAAATAACAAATCATTTTTACACACTTTATATTAGCTTCACTTGTATGTTTGTATGTTTGTTTGTAACCGACTTCTTTGGGCGCGATTTTGACCCCCTTCAAACGGCCAGATTTCGTTCAAACTTTGTCGATTTTTTGAGGACAGATGACAATACACTAATTTGATAAAATTATTCCATTTTTCAATTTGCAAAATAAGATTTTTGATAATTTATCACGGAATTAATAGTCGATTAGAACAAATAATAGTTTAAAATTTAAAAATAAACCAAACTAAAATGTAGAAAATAAATAATAGTTTAAAAAAAACTAAAAAACACACTTTTTATAGAAAACGGAACTAAAAAAAATAGAAAATAAGTTTTTATAAATTTAAATTAAGAATAATGTTAAAAATTTCAGTAAATTTAAATTAATAATGGTGTAAATAAAAAAAAAATTACCTTAAAAAAAGTGTGGGGTGCTTTTTAAGATATTATCAAAATGATAATAACTCTACTCATATCTGTCAATAAAATATTTATAACTATTGACACCATGCACCCCATGCTTTTTTTAAAACAAAATATTTTTTTTTTATTTACACTATTATTAATTTATATTTATTGAAGTTTTTAACACTATTCTTAATTTAAATTTATTAAAACTTATTTTCTATTTTTTTAGTTCGGTTTTTTATAAAAAGCGTGTTTTTTAGTTTTTTTAAACTATTATTTATTATATCATTATCATCATTTTGTATAGAAAAGGATGTAGATAAAATATTTTATGTTCTGCGGTGGTTTTTTTAAGGATGATATACTCACATACTTTTTTAAAGAAATGAATTTATACTATCATAATAATAATAAAGCTAAAGAGACTGTTTGATTGGTTGAACCCGTTCATATCATTTGTTTCTTCATCATTATGATCACCTTGTACAGAAAAGGATGTAACTAAAATATTTTATGTTCTGCAGCTGTTTTTTTTTCTTTGAAGAGAGAAGAAAGGTGAAGATGAGTCAAAAGAGAAGAGTCAAAGCTGGTAATAATTATTAAAAAATAATGAAAATATGGCATCATTTCAATTTATGAATTTTTAAACAAGGCTTAGGCTATTAACAAATTCTTATTTTACAAAATACATTTTAACTAGGTTTGCTAGTGCTTAATAATTGGGAAAATTATTTAAACTTATGGGAATAAGGCATTATAAATTTGCATTAAAAATTCAGTTGAATATTTATAATTTTCTATGAGTCGCAGTATAGAGTATGTCTTGATAGAGAGTAGTTTAAATTGATTTTCTTTGACTAGAATTTAAATTGGAGAAAAATTCAATAAAAAATATATTCTATACATTATATACACTCTATTTTTAGAGATGAAACATGACCATCATCATCTCATCTTTATACATAAGGTGTTTATGTATTTCAAACATTGTTATTTTGTCACTATCGGTAAATGAATTGTATGTAATAATTACCAAGTTTTCCTAATGGTCAAAAGTGTCCTCGGTGGCCTTTTGGTACTCGCATCAGTAATTACAGAGAATCGGTCACTAAAGCTCCTCTTCACCTCCGTGAACCGGCTTCCAGATGACAGCCTCAATGACTTTCCAGTGACAAGAGCTTGAGATTTTCTACGTAGTCTTACAGCCTGATCTTCTTCAGTTTCTTTATAATTAGTTTGTAGTGATACCCTTTTACGTTCTTTTGGATATTTCGAATTAGAATCTGATACGTTTCCATTTATTACATGGTTTTTATTATATGCGTGTTCCGCGTCTCCAAAGCCCTGAACGAAACACAGCATAATTTCATCAGAATAAGACTCCTTCATTTAGAAGGTCATAACGTATGTTCGATTAACTAAAAACACTAATAAGGTCACTTCAGACAGTGATTCGTTCGTAGTTTTTAATTTGTTGCGAAAGTCAGTCCGCTGACATTTTCGATCGCGAAAATTGAATAGACATCATTCGTTTGAATAGACTACATTCACTTAAAAGATATTAGTGGTTTCAGGTAAAATTAAACTTGAAATGTCAGCACATTTATTTCATACGAAACACTTGAACCACACAGTGCAATTTGACTGTAATCGAATTATCTTTCACAGACTTACGTTCTTATGATATCACAAATTTACAAAAGTCCTGTAAATTTCTTGAAAATATATACAGGCCGCCGAAAATCGGTGTAAAATGACATTTAACTTATAAACGTTCGGTGACCGCCCGTAACTCGTGTTTCGTTCAAAAACACAATTTGACACAGCGTCGGCTGTTTGCGAACTGACAGTCTGGCTCCGGTTTAGCTGCCCCCACTCAACCAGCCACGCCGTCAGTTACAACTGCGCGGCGCAATGAATGAAGAATGTGACGTCGCCTGATGCTCGTTTGGCCCCAACTAGTGCCAATTTTTTATATAGAATTTTAGATAGATAGACAGTTAGTTAGAGGTTAATATTAATTAGATTTGGACAACTACATACAAGACAGCAATATACTGTAAACCTACATACGTAGGTAGGTTCTTACAAATATATGTTAACAATTTTTAATTAATATAATACAATGATAGAAAAAATATACGTACTACGTAAAAAGAAACTAAATAAAATAGATAAATGGGTTTTTAATTTTTTATTTATGTGCTGAAGTTTATTTACATAGAATACTTTTTTACTGCTAACATCTGCGTTTGTAACTTCAACAATATTAGGTAGGTATTGTACATATTTTTTATCAGATAAAAGTAGTAATAGTAGTAGAAATTATCCGTTGGTACCAATCTGGCTTCCAATCTTTGCCTATTTATATCAAATTTATATAACTTTAAAGTAACACTTTGTTCCCAATGCGTGCAGACGTATCCTTCTATAAGTGAAATAAAGTGGGATCACCAAGGTTACCGGGAACCAAACTTACAAAATACGAACATTCAATCTGATGGGATTCCCACATTCGTAAAGCAAAAAAACCGAATAATTATTATCCATTGAAGTTTTTTTTTGCTATTAGTACATATACCTTCTCACTAGCTTTATTTTGTACATGGTATTCTTGAAATTATAATCATATATCACTTACTTTAACTTACTTGTGATGTTACTAGCGAGAAACGGCTAGTTACTAAGGTCATATAAATTTCTTTGTCAAGTCATTCATTATAATAAAATACTTGAGATTTTAATTTATTCTGTTAAACACAGCGAAAGGTAGGGTAGGTTAGATCAATAAATCCGGAATCTATTTTGATAAAACTCTCCTAGGTAACAGGGAAACAAAACACAAGGATTTAGGGATAGCTGCTATCAAGATTTTTCGTTTTATTTTGAAATTGAATAAAATGTTCTTGTGTGCACAAAGATAAAAAAACTGATATGTAAACTATTACGCACAAAAGTATTTAGGAGATTTGTTGCGAACATTTGTTCATACAAATGCAAAACAATTTTATTAAAAGTAGGTAAGTATATAAACATGAAATGCAAACACTTTTCCATGAGGAGAAATAATGAGCAACATTTATTTTATACATTTTGTGTTCATAGAAATTGTATTCGAATTTTAATGACGTTTTTGAATTTTATTTTTAAATATATGTGGTAACTAAAAATAAAAACGGTTTTTGTTTTTGATGATTTATTTAAAAGTTAATAAAAATATTTTTTAGTTTAGAACGTCTTTTTATTGTAAATAAATATTTGAACATGACATATCATAATCTCGCTTAACATTGTTAACATCATGAATCTTCGTACTTAAATTACCTTATAATAATAATTGTCTATATGGGTAAGTATTTAATATATAATATAATGTATTTATTTTTAAGTACCCGCAGGCAGTGTTATGGTTATCTGGAAGAAATGGCCGTGACTCGTAAACGATACTGAGACCGCCAATTGTTACATTTACAAATTTTGTAACTCATCTTTCTATTGCTTAGTTTTGTGTTTTGTTAGAATAACGGTAAAAATAAAAATATTTACATTAAAATCATTGTTCTTGTTTACAACTCGTTTTACCCCTATACAATTATTTCGACGTAAATATTTTGCAATTGAACACGAATCTGACTTACCATTTGTTAAATCGTTTTGAAATTTTACTGTTACTTGATGTCAGAAGTTCCAACAACAAAATGGTTGAAATGCGGAAACGTATGTCATGTTAAAAAATAAGCACAAATATAATTTCTGACGGCTCACTGTAAGTTGAGTTTAACGTTTACGGTTTGGTAGTTAAGTTGTAGGTAAGTTACGTTAAAGTGCTTACTGAGTTCAGCTACTAAAATACTTTTAACT
Source organism: Hyphantria cunea (assembly GCA_003709505.1). Taxonomy (NCBI): domain Eukaryota; kingdom Metazoa; phylum Arthropoda; class Insecta; order Lepidoptera; family Erebidae; genus Hyphantria; species Hyphantria cunea. The sequence continues at coordinate 2,000,783 of PKRV01000116.1, forward strand.
TTTTTTAAAAACCTCAATTCCACTGCTAGAAAGAAGCCCTATGTCACGGCTTTTACGATTAGCTATACTTAGCCTTTATCTCTGCTATCATGATAACATGTAATAAAGAAAGTTTACTTGTTGCTTATCACTCATTTCCATGTGGCAGATGATAATATAAAACAATCTTTGCTTTGATTTTAAACACGATACCCATACAAAACGCCTAATTACATATAGTAACGATATTTGTCTATGGTTATTATAAGTAAAGATTTTAGTGTGTGATTATATTGTATTCATTAGTAAGTAGACCATAGTTATATTAATGTTTTGCAAAGCTAATGTGCTAGTCTAACGAACTTCCGCAAAAGTTCTTTGCTCCTTTCATATTTGCAGTAGCAATAATAATAGGTATGTTCTATACTCTATTAAATTTATTACGATAAACATTGGTTTAAGATAAGTCAGTGATATTTGCTTTTGACTTTTTACGCATTTCATTAAATTTGATTTATTTGGACAGCGATACACTTTAAAACCTAAACGATACAAAAACTGTGGAATACTAGCATTGGTGCTTGTCTTGTGATTATTACAGGTTGTTACTCTTAAATAGTAACAGATAGTCAGGAGCTTTTCCTGACAACTGACACAAAGAAAATAAAAAGTCTCTGAAGTCAATTTTCTCGTTTTTTTAAATGTGTGATTGGTTGGCATGCAAGTTAAAATCGCGCTTAGAACAAGGAAGGAGCCGAGCATGTTTGAAAAGAGACATAAACGAAGTTGCGTGGGTCAGCTAGTTTTTATAGAAAACACTGTATGGGTGTTTGTTGTTTGCATTTTGAAGCGATAAGGGGGCTTTGAAGAATGACTTTGAAATTTTGTTGATTCATACCATCTCTAAATTTCCAGATCACATCATGTCAATATTTAAAAACCCTGGATATATTTGAAAACATGTAAGCTTCTGTTTTTTATTGTTTCTCTGCAAAACAGGAACCATGTTCATCGATAATTTAATTCAGTGACAGAATTGTTGACGGAAGAACGATGTTTCTATAAACATCTAACAATAGATTTAAAAAGAAGCGTGACTCAGGTACTTTAATCGATTTACTCTTTTCCTTAAATATTTTCATACAAGTTATGACAGGGACTGTTGTTTCGACGAAACAGATGGTTTATAAAATATAAACTTTCGGACGATCCGTCACTAAGCTTCCTGTTTACAGTTGATGAGAGTGAAAAAATGAGAAAATAAAATGCATTCGCCTCTTTGATATTAATGGTTTAGTATTCCAGGTCGTTAATTGAGTAAATGATTAATTGTTACTTTCACCGTTTAAATGTGTTTTGACTTCGTCAAAATGGCGTTTGATAAAAACATTCGGAAATTATATGAAAACTAGACGATCCCCGTCTTACTCGCGGTTATTGTTGTAGCTATTCATCAACAACCGCGGGTAAAGTAGTGGGGTGAAGCTAGGCCAAAAGAAGTTACTCCTAATATCATTAGCTATCTGCCAATCTGCCAAAATCGAAAAATTAAAAGCCCCGTCAAAATCAGTTCAGCCGTTCCAGAAATTAGCCAGAACAAACAGACAGACTATACACTTTTATTTAATGAAAAGCTGTTAATTTTGAATTAAAAACTGACACTCTATTTATTTGTATATCTGGCTGTATTCTGCTATAGATTGCAGTCATATATTGTCCAAAATTATAACGGTGATAGAAAAAAATCTAACAACTACTAACATTGTAACAGTATGAACATACGAAAATATAATTTCCATATTTAGGTGCAGTGAACTCGGTGTTACTTTTTAATACATTCTAACCAGCTTGTTTGTTATGTATTTGAAAAATAGATGAGCCCATGTAAATTTTTCACCTACTTTAATACATCGGATTGAATTAAAAGCTCGCATATGCTTATCAATTATCAAGGACCGATGAAATTTCAATGAATTAACTTTGCCCTATTTTCTTGATCAGAATCTTTTTGGTTCCTTGGCCTGAAGATTTTTATTACCTAAAAATACTACTGAAGCTTATGTGACTTACTTGGTATCTGTTTAATCATTTTTATAGGTCACGTAACGTATTTAAAAATTCAACAGCTATGAATAAAAAAACAAACACTACACATTAGTAAATATTAGCAAATTATTTTGTCGGAATTCAAAAAGAAGAATAATTTTATTAGAAAAAAGCGTGTGGTACTTTTCAGGATAGGTACACCTTTTTTTTGAACTTAGACAAAATGATTTGCAACTTCTGCATTAGGAAGATACATCCTGTGTCGCGGGGGACATTACAAACATACATGGCAGGGCACAAAAAACATCCAGGCTTAGGACAACAATTTGCGGATCACTCAAAGTGTTGTTCAATGCGGGATTTGAACCCACAAGACTTGGCGCAGTAGATAGCGGCGTAGCAAACGCTTAAACCACTATGCCAACCGTGCAATCAAGACGTTAATAGCTTACTTTTATTAAAATATTAATATAAATGAGTATTGGGTATACAATACATTGGATACACAATATATCCATATAAATACACATGTATTTTGTATTGGTTTGTTGAGATATTTCTCGTTGAAAGGTTTACGAGCAACGATCCAACTAACAAAGGCTTAACCTGAAATCCCAACCCATAATCCGAAGGAGCAGGGAAGATCATGACACCATTCCAGGGTGTCGGATTGTCTCAGCACGGGCTTAAACTAGATAAACTAGTACAAGGTAAGGATTTTTAATTTTTTGTCTTCTTCGATCTTGCTTTTTAAAATAGAATCAGTAGAAATATTTGTGGAATCATAAACTATATACTGTTATAAACGACTTCTCCTGATTTAAAACTAGGGATGTTGTGTGTTACATAGTAATGGTAAAGTATACTTATGCAGACCGAAGAAGATTGTTCTCTGGCATGTGCAAAATAACTTAAAACTAAACTCACAGACTCACAGCTCAAATCTCGATGTTGTATCCAAAGTGCTAAGAATAACAAAGTATGCTACCGATCATTTTGAAACTGTAACCTACTTTAAATGTTATACAACACTTATTACCAGATTTATTGTGCAAATAATATTTGGCGAAAACCAAAATACGTAGGATGTAAGTAGGTTATAGGTGTAAAGCTGACATATTTAGGTCAGTCATAAACCTATTAGCTGAGAAACCATTCCTTGACTAAACCCACTCAACATACTAGCACTCAAATATATCTAAATCAATCGATTTTACTTTGAATAAATTCGCTTGCTGGTTAAAAGACTCCTTGACTTGTGACTTATTTCCTATTGCATTCAATTAAACAAACTCTTCAGCTCTATTATAATATTATTATAAATAGCATAGATAGACTTAATTTGACTACATTTTACAAATTTAACGACTTTAATAATGACGTTTTATCGTAGTGATACCATAAAACAATTGTACTACGACAGGTGTACAAACAGCCAGTGACGTCAATGTCGCTAACATTTTGGCACAAACACGAGGGAGTGTCGCTAACGTCATACTTGGCACTAACACTGCCCGACAAAGACACGTCATTCGCCCACATAGGTAAGCACTTTCTAAATTGGAATTTCCTTGATGCGTGATAAAACTGACGAGTGGCCTTGGAGTGAGGTCAATGTAATTGCAAGTGTCGGATGATTAAAATATAGTTATACTATATGACTTTTAAACTGTTTGACACAGAAGAATACGCAGAGCAGTAAAATGCGTCAAGATTAATAAAAAGTTAATTGAAATTTACTGACAATTTTATATTTGATTTTTTGTTAAGTAGTAAATCTGTGTAAATCTGTGACGCATCATCGAGGCCATGGTTTTAACATAGCATTTAAAAACTTAATATTTCTATAGTCGGCCCAGCAATTGAACATTGTAAAAGATTACCTATTGGCATTATTTTAAATTGTGTATTAACTTTCTATGCTTAAAAGGTAACACTTAAACAGACGAAATGAATATATGAATGTAAAATAATATTGAATCATAGATTATAAAGCAATAAAAGTTATTTTCATTATTAAAGTAGGCGAGATAATAGGGTCAAAGCAGTGTCAATTGGTCATTTGGGCAAATGGTGATCTTAATATAGAACGTAAAATTTGAATGTGCAGTAAGTAAGTATACCCATGTGTATACAATTTCTGTTTCTTCCAGCATTCATCCTTACTCTTCGATATATCACTTTTTTAATCCAAATGGGGGTTCCTAGTTATCTAAAAAAAAGGAATTCATTCATTCATTCATCATTCATCATACACATTTGAACTGCGGTGAAATGAGGTGTTCCGAAAACTTGAGATTTGAAATACCAAAACATTCTACAATTTTTTACACGAACTCGTTTTTTGTAGAAGCTGTACGTTTATGGAATACTGATTTTTATTAGATGTGCCCAACGTGTATATTGTATGAGCATTATCTGTCTCCCATAGTTTGAACGAGTCCATGCAATGATTGTCTGGAAGACATTGCCATAAGTTATAAGGCCGCCCTTTATACATTTTTGTTAGTTTTATGACTATGAATATATTGTTTGTAAAGCCTAGTGTAAAAATAAAGTATAATTTATCAATCTATTACAAAACACCATATGCAGCTATCTATCATCATCAATCATATTGTTACGAAGAAAGATGATTCACGAACAACACCCGAGAAAGTTCTCGTTGATTTCCTGAGTCACAGAATAATAAACCTGGCATCGATATTTAAATAGCGTCGAATATCGATTGATTGATGCTTACAGCTATCTTACTGACGCACACGTCCTTAGTACGGTGAATGATCTTATATGTACGAGTTGTTTCATCGTGATAACAATAATAGGTATAAATACGAACTCTCACAGGTGGCAGTTCAGTTCAGTTTGAGCTACAGTGCGAAAAATATTTGAGTGATATCAGTGATTAACCTGGCAACGTCGGCGACAATTAAGGACTGTTATCCTAAGTAATACTGTTATTTTCATAGTGTTTTTAATAGAGTCACTTTTACACGTCAGAAGGTTTATTTCTGAAATCCATCGAACCTCAACACTTAAATAATATCATGTATGATACATGATATTATTTAATCCTCCGTTTATTATAACTTTTAAGGTCATTATTTTACATTGACTGTCGATTGTCTAAACACCACCTACTTAAAACCTTCATGGGTGGCAAGTTATGAGGGTACTATGTAACGTTATAGTATTTATCATTTTTTCATTAAACAACATACACATACTTTTCCATTTATAGGTTAAAAAGAAATTTCTAACTGACTACTAGACGTCCCTCTAGAAGAATATCATGTTCCACTTATATAACACTTATATTGACCATTTTTACATAGACCATCTTTGTGAAAAGACTTATTCAATACCAAAAAAATTTGGTCAATTCGAACCAGTAATTCTTGAGATTGACGCAATCAACCACCAACCAAAGAAACAAACCCTATAGCTTTAGAATCGCTTAAGTTGCTCCTTATATCATCACCTATCGGTCAAAATTGTTCCAGTTGTTCCAGAGATAAACTGGAAAAAACAGAAGGACAAACAGACAAAGCGTTTCAAAATATGTTTTTTGGTGTAAGTACCGTATATACTTTAATGTTTATAAAAAAGCATTTAGTAAAAAGATTATTAAAGTAAATTTTAAATTACAAACGGACACTTGAATGTTATTTATTTCGATCTAACGAAATAAATAAAACTCCTTATTTATCCTCCAGGACTTTTAGAATTGATAAAAGATTGAGAAGAGAAACAGGAGTAATTCGTTTATTAGTAATATTCCAAATTCTGCAATGGTTGACTAACCACTAATTGTTAAAATTTTAACTATGATAGTTCGATCTGTTACCATTCATATTCAATGGCCTGGGAGGACGATCTCCGCTAGGACCCGATCCGCCGCCGGCGAACGAGCCAGCGGAGGCGCCTCATGCCGCCCTGAGTGTGGCCGCGGATAGGCGGGACGGGTTTTCCCCCCCATCCGCTTCACAGGCCAGCCGCGAGGGGGCGACGTTACGCGTGTGCCGTACGTTGCCTAAATTGAGAGTTTTACCATCCAACGACGGAGCCCGCTTCAGTGCGGGCAGGCGCTGAGAGAGGTCCGGATTGCGAAAGAATGCGGTTTCCGGATCCCTCCCGCCTCAGGCGCAGAGTGGCATACCGTGGGGTTTTAGTCGGTTCAATTCCGATACACCGCCCCGCCGCAAACCCCGTTGGGGTGAAGGCCCGAGGGGGNCCAGCCGCGAGGGGGCGACGTTACGCGTGTGCCGTACGTTGCCTAAATTGAGAGTTTTACCATCCAACGACGGAGCCCGCTTCAGTGCGGGCAGGCGCTGAGAGAGGTCCGGATTGCGAAAGAATGCGGTTTCCGGATCCCTCCCGCCTCAGGCGCAGAGTGGCATACCGTGGGGTTTTAGTCGGTTCAATTCCGATACACCGCCCCGCCGCAAACCCCGTTGGGGTGAAGGCCCGAGGGGGTTTCCATACGTAAAAAAAGGCGCTGTTTCACACCGGTTTTCTTTAAGGCCGTGGTTTCACTCTGGTCGAGCCGGTCCATGCATGCCAAAGCGTGGCTCTCCCACGGTCAGCGCATGCCGAAGCGTGGCTCTCCCACGGTCAGAGTGATTTATGGTGCCACCAAACGCGCAATTATTTGTCCCGAGTGGAAAACTTACCTTGGACCTCGTCACTTACTGCTAGACCTAGATGCCAGTTTACTTAGGGTTGTAAATATTTTACACGAAAAAGAAAATGGTTTTACTTTTACTTGAGGGCAATAACTGAAATTAATCATGCGATATACCGAAATGAAAGAGTCCTCTGAACCCACGATCATATCATATCGAGATACATGATCGAAACTCGAAACTCAATGACATTAAGAAGTATCTAATTTACAGCAACAATATTATTTATAGGACAGGACTTTTTAGAACAATTTACACACTCTCTCAAACAAAAAAACTATGACGCAAATACTTTTATTCAAACAGAAGGTTACCTCAAACTTTCACACGAAAAGTACTTAACTGATCATCATGAAACTTTGTACACATATTCTTGGAGATATTAGAAGTAGCAGAGGATTACATAGGACATTTTTATCAAATGTCAAATGTAAAAAAGCTAGTTTAAAAATAGAAGAAGCTTTGATGGTTTCAAGTATTGTGACATTACTTATAAGTTACTTCAAAACTAATTCAGCGATCATTTTCAAATAATTTTAGGAAAGATACGTCTAATATGTCCACTGAAGGTTATATATATATATATAAGGATAAAGGCGTCCGCAACGTATTTTTTTATTTATGTTCATTTTACCAACTTTAAATTTAGTGCCAAATATATTATAGCAGGAAAATCTCATTCCAAAATCATTGCACACATCACTTACAGAACTAGACTTAAATAAATATACATACATTGCTTTACAAAAATCAGTTATAATCGACTCCTGCCCTATAGTGCGACGATTTCTCACATCCACCACTCAAACCCCTACAACACTACACAATGAACCAACCCACTTTTTTTTACGTGGTGAAATGCCTTTACGCACTTAGCTCTCCCCCCACGGGGACAGGGGGTTCGCTTCGAGTGGGACTCCTGACAGACTCGCCAGACTACCCACTAAACCACCACGGTGTGCCAGTGCCACTCTGCGCCTGACACGGGAGAGATCCGGGAACCGCTTTCTTACACCATCCGGACCCCTCCCAGCTCCTGCCCGCACTGAAGCGGGCTCCGTCGTCGGATGGAAAACTCTCAATTTAGGCGACGTACGGCACACGCGTAACGTCGCCCCCTCGCGGCATGAACCAATCCACTTGGCGTAACCCCGTGCTAGGTTCATATTTACCAGCATTTGCTCAGATGAAATTTTGAATAACCCATAATAATATTATATTTATTACTCCTTCACAAAGGTAAGTACAGGTAATACAGTACAATGCAGAACAATGCGTAACAATTATTCCTTTGTGAGAGACTGGTGTCTATATTAGGAAAACCTGTGTTACAGATCACCAGGCCTCCACCTCTTGGATCAACTTAGATGGTACCTTCTATTACTATTACATAACCAATATTTAGATGCAAAATAGATTAACAAAGAAACAATAAAATTACATTTATAGTTGTGAGTGTGTTTATGTGAGTGTTTTTTGTGAGTTTGTGTTCATGAGTGTTTCATTTATTTTCCAGGTTAAGTGATAATAAAAAAACAATATTAAATTTTTTTGTTTGTCTTTCTGCCTATTCCAGCTAATCTTTCGAAAGGACCGATTCTGACGAGAATTTCACTGATAGTTAGCTGATTACATAAGGAGTGATTCCGGCTACTTTTTCAGACTAAGTTACCCTAGATACGCGGTTATAATCTATATATTAATAAAATCGTAAGGGATATGATTACAGGATCCTCAAAGAAAAATAAACACTTAACGAGGCTCAAAGGCGAAGGTTAACTTTAATATTACAATATGGTTATAGAACTTTATTCTTCTCAAAATAAATTAACAACAAATTTCACTTTATGAGAAACATTTAACAAAAAGTAAAATTTAGTAGTGAGCTTGAGCTTGGTATTTTTATATAAATTAGTTAACAGAGAGAGCACTGGTACATACCCACATTATCAATCTTCACCAACTCTGTCCCAAAAAATAATAATAATAATCTGATACAAGAAGTAATTACACTCAGGACTTACAAACAAATTAACACTTTATGCTAAAAAAAACAATACTGTCATAAGCTCATGACCAACAGTAAACACGCTTAAATACATTCCAGGGAAAATACTGCTACTCAACAAACAATATAGAATATGGAAGGTAGCAACGATAGAATCGCACAAATAATAATTAATAAAAGTGTATGATGTAGGTAGAAATATGCAACCGTTACCAGGACCGAATTTAGATTCTATGCAAAACAAACTGTTTAAGTTTTTTCTTAAAATTATTAAAACTTTCTGTCTTTTTTATTTCGTTTGGCAGTTTGTTAACATTTGTGCCCCTTCAAATGTTATGTTTTTGTTACTGTAATTTGTACGCAGTTTTACTAAGTAAAATTATTGGCATTACGTAGGGGTCGTCAAACCTACCATATTTGTTTTAAATTCGGGATGACTTGTTTCATTTTTTCTATGGACCTATTAGACAATGTAATCTTAGAACGGCTTCTAAACGATACAATTCTGTACTTTAGACTTGTTCCTTGGTAGTTGTAATTGCATTGTTTAACGGCCAGATTTTGCGCTTACAAGTATTCAAATAAATAGTAATTTTTTTTTCTAGGCTGACTTTAAAAATTCTAGTACTAAATTTGTAAAAGATTCCTATGTAAGCATCACCTGGTAATTTTTTAACAAAACCCTATAATCAACTAAAGATGTTTCACCGCTTCCTACTGCGCCAAGTGTTGTGGGTTCAAATCCTACATGGGACAACACTTTGTGTGATTCATAAATTGTTGTTCTAAGTCTGGGTGTACTTTGTGTTCGTTTCATGTATGTTTGTAAAGATCCCCATGACACAGGAATGAAAAAAAAATAAAAAATATATATTCACTAAACGTTTTAATAATATAATGCTGTATACCGCTTGTAAGCAGAATAATTATGCTCCGAAGGGAATAAAATGACGAAATTTGCCATTTATCAATCACAAGAACCGTTTTGATTTGAGAAGTTCAGTTAAATCGGTCCCGGTTCATTAAGATTTAGACGTCACATGAAAAAGATAAGATTGAAACTTTCCGTGGGTGTTAAAATTTGAATTATCTCTAATTGCCTTCCTATATTTATCTTAAAGGTCATAAGACTTCTTTGCACTAACTCCAATACACTTCTAACAAATAGTTTCAGGAAATGTAACCTCGTTCGTAGGTAGGTCAAGTTATCGTTGTAAATGTGTATTTGTGCTGCCACCATTATGATAGCCTGGAATGAGAACTGTTTGAAGTCTGACATAATTTTCCTATATAGTTCTGAGTTTTTAGGACGGTACAGATTAAAATATACTTTTGTTATTGTGTCTTATTATTTCTTATATTATGTCTGTGTTACATAACAACAAAATAAAAAAGTAGCATAAGTTACTTCTAATATCATAAGCTATCTGTCAGTGAAAGACCCGTCAAAATCAGTCCGGCTGTTCCTAAGATTAGCCGGAACAAACAGGGAAACACAAAAATTTTAAAATTGGTTTTTGACCTAAGTACGGTACATAAATACTTTCATATGCATTCAGTGAAAAGCTATTAACTTGAAATTACCAATAGGTACTTCAATTATATCCATTTGTATAGCTATCTTCATTAATACCAGAATGTTTTTATTTTTTTTAATTTAATTAAACACACAGCTTCATTAACACAAGAATTATTTACAAGCTAGTAAACAAGAGAACAACAGGGTCATCGCTGAAAACTAAAGACAATATTATTCTGCTAATGAATTAGGTTGTTTATTAAGATTCGTAAATCGTTAATTAATCATTAGGCGCAACAGCCCTCTGTGCAACGGATGCATGGAGGCAGAAGAAACACCGCAGCACGTTCTCACAGAAAGTAGAAGTGTGGCGGATCAACGGGTGGACATCCACCAATCAACATCACTCCCGGAAGTAAGTAGTGAACTGAAAAGGCTGCTGAGCTTCTAGGATTATCTAGGATGTTTAGAGTAGGAAGATGACAAACTCAAGTATAACGGCCCAATCAAGAGGCTGAGTGCGGAAATGGCCCGGTAAAACAAAACAAAAATTCGTTAATTGTTCTGCTTTAATTTACTGTCTGTTTTTTTTTTCTGTTCATGATTCCTAACATCTATTGTAACTGCGAAAGTGCGATGATTTGCTTGTTTCTCACGCTTTCGCGCGCGTCTGAAATACGTAACCGAATTCAAATATGCCATATTTTTTTTGAAAAAATCGTTTGTTGCTTTGATTAACAATCCTAGCACCGCAAACGCCTATTTCTCGATTTCTTATACGACGTCTTATAGAGAAAGATGATACACATCAAAAAGTACAGTCCGCGAGGAATATTGACGTCATTGACAAAATCGAAATCCATGCGAGTGAGGGTGAGGTCCAATTCTATACTAATATTATAAAGCTAAAGATTTTGTTTCTTTGGTTGGTTGTATGCGCTAATCTCAAGAAGTACCAATTTGAAAAAATATATCACTGTTAGATAGCTTAGTTATTGAGAAATGCTATGAGCTACATATCATCACGCTACGATCAAAAGGAGCGGAGTGTCAGTGAAGAAATATATTGCATAAACGTGTGAAAATTCCTTTTGAGAGCTTCCGTCGTTGCGTAAATGGTTAAAATTTCACAAAAAAAAACGTATGACAGAATTGTTCCCCTTTTTAAAGATCTAAAAAATATATAAATAAATTCTAAGAAGTCCGAAAACAAACACGTTGCATTACCTAGATATCAGATGGGCTCTTTATTTTCAGGAGATATTTCAACGAAATTAACGATACATGTGTTTATCTTGGAAAAAACTAGACCAAATGAATGTAAATAAAGCAGACTTTGTGTAGAATGTAATGTGATCTAAAATAAAAAGCTAGGGTGTCTGTTCAGTCACAAAGCCGCTATAGGCCAAACTGTTATAGCAGGTTAGGTATAATTGAGAAGTTTTTTTGTAGTTACATTGATATGTAATACATTTACCCTTTGACATGTAAGTAAATATAAGATAACGCGTACTCGTGTGTGTATAAGTGTATGTATTCATTGCACGTGTGTGGTCTTGATAAGCATTTTTGGCGCGTATGTCATTGACGTTATACTTAAATACAAAAAAACAATGTTTATGCGGTCAACAAAAAGAATTATGCCTTTAAGTTAAAATATTTATAAATATTTTCGTTTAATTATTATAATATGAAACATAACTACATATATACATCCCTGTACAGCCTCCAAGTACTATATACAGTAATATTAATAACGTAATTCCTATGTAAAGGAGATAAAACGTGTGTTAACAGTCTGCACGACTCAATAGAGTGGTTCCGTAGAATTTAGAATTAATATCACAAAAGCTATAAAAGAAAATGGTTTCTAAGAATCAAACAATATCTATGTACCAATGTTCAGTGGAAAATCTGTTCTATATTGTAACCGCTACTTCCCGTGATGAATATTTTTAATGCCATAGCTATGATGCGATGAGACGACACAGGCTGAACTCTTTCAGACGAGCTTGCACATTTATTGAGAAGTAAGTTATGGTTGTTGTCCGTTGTAGGATATAGGTACACTATATAAATAAATTTAAAAAAAAACAGTGTTCAGTCGTCAATACGTAGCTGCCCACTTTTTACAACCACGAGTAGAAATCAAATCAATATTATCTGTTTTCGTATTTTCTTATATACACTGGCTTTTTTTGTAGCCCTTCGAAATTCAAAAGTTTCTAAAATCCATTCATTTTTTGTATAAGAAACAGATGAGAAGATGGAGATGGATATAGAGCATATTTATTTAGTGATTACCGCAGCAGTTTGAAAACGGTAACTTAATAGACACAAACTCATTGCCACCCGCTTAATGCCCCTCCCCTCTAACCCCCAAAGTATTAGAAACTACAGCGCTGTCTCCTTTTAACCATGTAATGGGGCTTGTACCTGCAGTATTATCAATGATTTTGTAAAAAAATAGAACACCGAACACTGGTTTTCTTTGAGTTCCAGGTATCGCTTCATTTGAGTTAGCATGGGCTGGCTCTTGACTGGCATATGACGCTCCATCATAACTTGTCCCAGTTATCTGTTTCATTCTCATAGATAAATTACAGTCTTGAAAATATAACTCGGTCTCCATGAGAGATGACTACAAAACTGACGAAGTAACTTTGAACAATCCTTTAAACTTTACCCACCTATTCATTCTTTACTTGCTAGTTTTATCACAAGAGATGTGAAATCTTTGCATACTATAAAATAAAGTCGCCACCGCTGTCTGACAAAAAAAAAAGATTTTTTGATGTTTCTAAATAACCTTGTACTTCCTTATTATGTATTTATTGAAAAAGGTTAATTTAAAATTATTAACAGACACTCGCAATTTATTTATTTTTATAGATGACCGATATTATTAGATAATCTGCTAACCTTAGTAATATTCATGAGATCGAGAGTACGTAGAAGCTGAATTTTTCCTTCTCTAACATCATACAAGATAGTAGCTATTTCTTTTTCCGTTACTTTATTTCTCTTACGATTACCATTTGAAATAATAACTAATTAATGCACTTCCTTTATGCAAACAAATCAGCTCCCATTCCTGCTTTAGTCCTACTTCGGATTATTGAATGAACATTTTGCCTTATTCTCTCTAACTTGTAGCTTTAAATTTCGACAATCACGATAGGACCTTTTAAATTATTAACAAATACACTCTAGAAAATGTATTTGACCAAAAATGAATCTTTTAACACCTTCGTTCGTGCCAAACTATGGAATACCACTTTACATTGATTAGATACTTACAACCATTCTAAAATTCTCTTACAATCACTCTTTTGTAAATGTGATTGTGAAAGTATATGTACACAAATATTTGACGGGTGCCTATTGCTAAGATGGGAATACATCATCACCAGCATTTAACAGTCCAGAGCTGAACATTGGCCCTTCTTAGGAAGGAGACTTTAGTCTACTATGTTGTGTAGTGACGGATTATGTATCGAGTATCACTACCTCTATTTATCTTGTGGGTGTCGTCGTAAAAGGCAACTACAGCACAGAAAACAGAAAGTAAAATTGACACAGATCCTATATTAACCCGTCCGGCGAGATGAGTATTATCTTGCCTTAACAGATATATTTGAATTTACATAAATTAATATTTTATATGAATCGGGTTTTACGGTTTTGGGTATAAATTAGTTAAATCTACTAGTATATCGATTAGTAGTTTGTAACTAGCCCGGTTTGGCACCCCAGATATCGTTGAAGCAGTAGAGTGGAGGCGTACCTTAGGGAACTTCCAGCCGACAGCTGGCGACAGGCACAAGCAGCATGGGATAAAATAGAGTGGCGTTCTCTTGTGTCACAGGCCAAGACACAATTTGGATAGTCGAGCGAACGGAGTAGTTACTAGTTTACCGATATACCTATATTTTATTGTAAACTTGTTTGATTCCCTATGAAATAAAAAAATGATTACAGCTCTCCAATGACCGAATTAAATATACATGTGACTGTACTTCACTTAGGGTAATTTCTTCAAAATATCAGATTTTATTATCTAACAAAGTGTCATTTGCTTTGCTATTATTATCGTAATAGCTGTGATTCTTGTCCCACTTATCATTTATTGTCGGTGTGAATAGATTTACTTAATGTATTTCATCTCATGTTTGCATGCCGTATTGAACGTGTTTGGCGCGTGGTATAAAGGTGGTCTCCTCTGTACTAGAATAGAAAAAAAACTATTTATTACTAGCTGTTCCCTACCACTCTTCGCTGTGTACATTGTGGTTGCATATATGAGAAATCAGACATAAAACTGGCACAAAAAAATGGAAACAATCTATTAAGCTGTTCGTATTTATTTTTAAAAATTTACATAAATTGATTCAAAACTTTGTGTTTTTGAAGTGCACATAAACCAACTTGACATATTTATAAGTAAATATGCTATATTGTTTTGTACGTGTATGATATGTATTTATATATATAATTAATGGAAATTAGTGAATATAATATGTGACATCATTACAGCAGATTTTTTAAAAATATATATATATGGGTCTGCCAAAGTGCCTACTCTGCCTGCTGGAAAGCTTGAGCAGAATCCAAGAGTGGTTCTCACCATACTCAATGCGCATGCAGACATTGCAAAAATGCAGCATGGTGACCCATACCATGGCGGCAAAGTAATGTGATGCATCCTTGGGCATCCAGTCTCGTGCTCATCGACGAAATACGACACCACGAATGCTGTTATTTTACGGTGATATTCTGTGCAAGGGTAGTACTACCCCGGTCGAGCCGGCCCGTTCGTGCTGAATTCTGCGTGGCTCTATTACCTTAAATAGAGTCAGTCATAAGATCACATCATGTGTACAATGTAGTTGATACTAAAATAGTATTTAGCGTAATAATCTAATTGAACTAATCTTATTCGATATTATTATTTGTTTATTTAAAAACTTTATGCAGTAAACCTGTACACCGGCGGGCTTAATCCCCAGGGCATTCTTCCAGTCAACCTTCGGGTCGGATATCGCAATTTTCTTAAACGACTTATGTTTTAACAGACCTACAATTAAGAGTGATGGCACTCCCTTAAATGTTACGTCTATGGAAATATTTTGAACATATTCTCCAAGTTTATTCTACTTAATAATACACATAGTGAGATTGTCTGAATTCCAAATAAAATACAAATTGCATAACAACCTTATTTTATTAAACGACTTACCGGCGACGCCACAATAAGTTATCGGGCGAAATAGCTCGCCGAATGGTAGCGAGAGGCAAACTCTCTCGCCTCAAAGACCAACGCACTGTTCTTGTCACACTTGGTACGCTGCCTTTAATATCCATTGGAACTAGTTTCACTGCAGAATCCATTTGAAAATGCAAGTAATTCAATCGTTTCGTTTTAAAATCTATTTAAATTCATACTACTGAGAATTATTTTTCCTGTTGGCATTACTTTAAAATAGTGTAGCCACTTTAATACGTCGAGAGCAAACTAAATGTTATACCCTTATCTGCAGAGATTCTGTTTCATATTTACTTTTTAAGATATCATATACAAAACGCAAACACATAAATATACTCATATCATTTACTACAAAACACCAAACAACATCTAAGTGGTTATAGTTGTTTGTTAGGAACTTTTAATAACGATGAATGTTTCTTAAAAACAGGTTTGAACTTTTTGTAATTATGACGTCAATAACAGTGATAAAGTATGACAATCAAGACTTTGTGTCGTCAATCATTGCAATAAAAATATGTAACTAAACGGCAATGATGATTTCTCTAAACAGTCACTGATGTATGATTAAAGAAACGAATTTTAGATAGCATCTAGGCAGTTTTTACAAGAGTGCAAAACATTGCGTTAAATGCTGCCCCCTATTGTACTACATTGTCTGATGTTAAGTGAATAGTGACCTGCGGAGACACAATCGTGATGCCACCTCTTGTATAGCCAACAGAATTCGTCTTCAGTACTCTCAGTCACAAGATGAAAAGCAACGACACTTATTTATCACCGGCTTTCTATAGGATTCATGATATCCATATCCATATACATACTTGGCTCCGTCGTGGACTTTAAAAGATCGGTGAACCATGAATGCGCTTATTAAGCTTTAAAAAAAATTAACTAATGTAAACATGTACATAACAACGGTTATATAGAGAACGGTCATATCAGAGCTTAATACACAACCTTTAATTAAAACCAGTGACAGTTTATTAATGTCCACAATCTAACGCAGTATGGACATGTAGTACACGTTACACGGAAGGTAAATAGTATTCTAATAATGTCAACCTACTGAAATGTCAACGATTGTAATGGGAAATACGTAGTTATTTACTTAAAGGAAAAAGTCAAATTAATAAGGAATAATTCATATTATTAAAACTACACAAAGTCTATGCAATCTATCTACGAAAATGTCTGACAGAAGTTGCATACGAAGAGACGCGATGCACGAAAATGCACCTTAAAGGCTGCCTGTAAATTTTTGTTCGCCGCTTAAAATGTCACACTGATCTAATGTAGTTATCAAACCTTTTAAAAAAATAGCTGTGAGTTTGCTTGCTTTATTATTTTCTTGTCAAGACTTGATTAACGAAATACTCGTATATCGCTATTTGACTGTTACGCCCAATAAATATTAATAGCAAGCAAATGGATATTTTTTTTGTTCTAAAATTACGTTCGACTTATACTATAATGTAAATAGTTTTATTATATAAGGGATAACAATGTCTCTCACATTTTGTTACTAGTTTTGTTATTATTTTATCAAAATTGTTGAACTAAAGTTTAAAACTTAGACAAAAGATACTTTATGAGACACTCTCCACTTATCGTTCGTTATTCTATAAACCACCCATTGTCATAGCTGCCTGTCGATACCTTATACCTTAAGTATTTGAGTGTTAATAATGCGAGAGTACTTGTGAACTCAAGTGTTAATGAGTGAGAATAATCTTAGGCGTAGGGTTGTCAACATACATTTTGTAAGTTGTTTTGTTAGACGGAATTTATTAAAGTTGCTGGGTTTATTGTTCTTCAACTAAAGAACTGCAGTCCAGTAGGTAATCAGTTTTACCAATAGTTATATAAATCCCGATAATAACCAACTTCTGAAAGAAGGGGGTTAACAATTACTCTAAATACTTAATTCGTACGCGTCTCGTCATAGTGACAATTTTGTGATCAGTGAACGTGTGTAGTTAAACTAGAACCCATTTTTATTTGAATAACTTGAAATGAGACAGAACTTGAACACAATAAATTTTAAACTTCCAGAGCAACAAATTAAGCGATGAAGGTTTGTTACAAATAATCACGGTGCTAGTTTTATTATCAGATAGATTTGACTGACTAGTAAAAATATTTTTCACTGTTAATGTAAAATAATTTAAGTGAACGGGTACTTTCCAACCGAATTAAATAGGAACGAAAATACATTCATTATCTACCGAAATAAAACATGGTATAAAACTGACAACCCTACAAAGTAAATAAATTATTTTCAAATAGAAATCTTTTTGGGTAAATGGACTCCGTAATCAAGTTTGGTATTTGTTTGTGAACGATTGAAACTTGACGAAGTTTACCGAATTTGCTGATGACTAACAACCATATAAATCTTTACGGATAGTTGTTGTAATTTAATTCGCAAGGCCAAGTTACATATACCAATATTTTCCACTGATTGCACACATTCATCTACTTGTATTTGTCAGGATAAAGTTGTCATAATAAAGTAAATGTTGTTTCGCTAATACGATGTCATACTGAACCAGGGAGTCAATAATAATCCTGAATGGCACAATAAATGTTCTCACACAAAGTAGTAAATAAATACAATTTATCTGTATCAAAAATCGTTGCATTGTTTGTTATAGGAAATAAAGTGACCATTTAAGAGACTGGAGTATCAGTTCGGTTCACCCATCTAAGACTTGCAGTATCCTTAATAGACACTGGCCCTATCCATTTCGTTCCCCAATTGTGTAAAGATAAGCGTCCTTTATCGTATCTGAAATTGATTTACGTTCTCAAAGAGGGTTGGCGTCAGTTAGGCGACTGCTCATAAAAGACAGACACCAACCAAAAACCTTCACAATATATAGCAGAAAGATGATAATAATATTTGGTTTATTAATAAACAATTAATATTGTACTTACTGTCCTGAGAAAGCCGGTGTGGGAACACGGAGATGTTGCCCCTTGCGTGGGCGCTCCGCGTCGCTACCGTCACTCGTTTCCTCTACACCGAGGGCACTGCTCGACCCTCCCGCGGACCTACATACACACATGATTATAGATATATCACATAATATACTACATAGAAAATAACGAACATTTTAAGCCATTGACCATACTCATAGTGCGAATAGGTAAGCTGGGACAGTCACATAAAGAAAGAGAATATAAAATATATTTCATTTTTTGACATGTATATATTCAGTCACAATAATTCTACTTTAAAATTATCATATATAAAGCTATTAAGTACTGAGGATACAAGACTTTCCAGCAGAGAACAAGTATTGAGTTGAAAAGAAAAATTTTTTGAACAAGTGTAAATATCTACGTATGTGTGAATATGAATATAAGATGAGCATGCTTGTTTATATACTCTATTATTTTCTGAGGAACAAATGATCAATGAAATCAACTATATTTATGAAGATTACAACACTGTTACCGCATATTACTTTATATCCGATAACGTTTTTAAACTAAGATTAAGAGATTAACTTGATAAAACAAAACCGTTCTAATTGATTGTTTCTAATCTCACAGAGATATAACTAAGCCTACAATTATTCAGGTCCCTTCTAAAAAAACCTGGTATGTAGTTTATGAGTTTGATCATAATTTTATTAAGAGTATAACAATAATGAATAAGTTTTGTTTCTACTTTTAATATTTACCCATACTTAGTTTGGGTACTGAAACCGCTTTAGCAAGTAATACAAAACAAATATCCTAACTGATCTGGTTTCCACTATAATAATAATATATACTGATAATACAGCACTAACTAGGTATGCAATAGACAACCTTAATGGCATGATAAAAGTTCATGCTGAAAGCAACTATAAAAAGGCAATGTAGTTGCTAAAAAATGATATGTAATTGTTCTAATACGTTATACATTCATTACTGCCTCGTCTGTGTAGCGCTTAGTATATGCGGCTGTCGATCGAGAGGTATCGGGCCAAAAAGGGTTTCGTCTTTTCCTTACAAGAAATTCTTAATGACAACCCGGAGTATAGAAGTTTTGCGGTATTACGCGTCCCTGCCTCGAAGAGCACGTTAAGCCCTCGGTACATTAGAAATTAGTGTCCTAAAACACACTGACAACTAGTTTAAAATTTGCATTCAGTTCGCCTACAGGGTTGCGGAGGTCGCACCGTGAAAAATCTGATATTTAAGTAAAGTTGGTTGTCAACATACGCTGGTTTTTACGGTAAGTATTTTAAATTTAATATTTTATTATAGCGATGAAAACATTTTACATTTATATATTAATTAAAAGAACCTCTTATTTATTATAACTCTGATTGTATTATTATAACTGATAATTACAAAATGATAATTTAAATAAACACATAACAGACGAAATTTAAATTGCCATTTGAATTTATTAGCTTATGGGTTTTATATCAAAAAACGTCGTTCAGTATTCAATTTTCAGTTTTTAAATCGACTTTTAAACAAAAATAAACCATGCTGACTTTAAATTACATGGGCTCGGTAACCATTCGTTTTATTAATTTAATTAATTTTTAATGTAACTGCAAAAAAAATTCACACCATAACATGTATTAGGTAGATAAAAAACTAAAGCTCATTAAACAGTATTACACAGTTTTTTTTTCTCAAACCCTAAATATACCTTTTCACTGCTGCTTTTTCTAGAGTGGGGAAAGGTTGTCGGTGTGATGGGAAACCTAGTGGGACAGCTAACCGCTAACATAATGCAGTTGGAATGGCTTTTCGATCATAGAAATCTTTCTCTTTTCGCCCCATAGGTAGCACTACAGTACCCAATACATTATATAATGATTTCAAATCAATAATATAGTACTTCAGACGAGGGAGAAGAGAGGGGAGTGAAATCACTTCAAGACATTCCGTGTACTCTGGGTAAACTTAAGCAAAACACTTTGGTAAGAGTCAGCGCAGTCAAAATCAGGTGTCTCGTGATGAAATTATTACATGTACTTTATGCAAACATGATATCACTCTGCAATATTTATTGACCCAATTATGCCGTCTTGGAGACATTCATAGCCCAGTTGCACTCGGTGATTAGAAACAATCACCACGGTAGCAATGACGTCGCGATCGTACCTGGATGGGTGACCGCTGGTGGCATGTTACCATGAGCATCTCCGTGATTCGGAGGTCAGATTAAGCAGTTGGTCCCGGTTGTTATCATAGGATAACAGTCGTGAAGCTTAGTTGGAGGCCTTTAGGCGGCTTAAAAACATCCAACGGTAAGATTACGTAGCCATGACGTTGTCTTGCCAGTCCCCAACCCGCACTTGGCCAGCGTGGGGACGTTTGGTCTTAACCCTCACCTGAGAGGAGACCCGAGCCCAGCAGTGGGACATTATGGGTTGTTGATTGATATGCCGTCTTGAATACATTTTAAGCTGAACGGTATTCAAGAGGGCATCATTTGCTGAGAGATATACATGTGACAAAGGTCAATAGCCTTAGTCACTTTCAGACTCCTTAAACATCACATCAAAATTTATAATGTTATTATTCGTATCTAGACTAATTAATACTGTATTTTTAAAATACTATTTCTATCTCTATAGATATCTCTACTTAATATATCAATCTGAAGAGTCCGTTTGTTTATTTGCTTGAACGCGTTAATCTCTGGAGGTTTGATTTCAAAAAATTTTTCAGTGTTAGATAGCCCATTTACCGAAGAAAGCTATAGGCTATATATCATTACGCTAAGACCAACAGAAGCGGAGCATCAATGAAGAATGTTTAAAAAACGGAGGAAAATTATCTCGCTACGGCCAACAGGAGATGCAAACGAGGTTACATGGGTCAGCTAGTTGTGTGATATTTAAAAAAAAAAAGAGTTTTCGTGAATTTGGTTGTGATGGTGTCAAAACTAATAAGTATTCTTTCTATCCTTACCATGAAATCTTCCAAGAAGAAGAAGAAGTTCCCATTTAAGAAAAGATTACGGAACAATATTTCTCTTACTAATCAAATACCATAACTTCGAGGCAATACTATCATAAGAATATAATAAGTCATGTACATAGAAATGTACTAATAAAATTCAAACTACTTTTTCAAGACGTAATTGATGTTATTTTAAAAATATAGATAGGTATTCAATAATATAGTCAATTTTGAAAGGTTATTGATAAAGACTAATAGTTTAAGCCCCGTAATCTTTCAAAACTTTCTGGATTAGAACTCTTACATAAAATATTTAGAAACAGAAATAGCTGTGTGAGTGAAAGTAGGACAGTATACCGAAAACAAAATAAAGTAATTGATAAATAAATTGTCAGTGCCCAAGAACATTAACATTATGTGCATCGACTGCACGGTTGGCCTAGTGGTTTAAGCGGCCTGGGAGGGGTCCGGATGGCGTAAGAAAGCGGTTCCTGGATCCCTCCCTTCTCAGGCGCAGAGTGGCACACCGTGGTGGTTTAGTGGGTAGTCTGGCTGGTGTCAGTCAGGAGTCCCACACGAAGCGAAGCCCCTGTACCCGCAGGGGGGGAGCGAAGTGCGTAAAGGCATTCCACCAAGTCAAAAAAAAAAAAAAAAAAAGTGGTTTAAGCGGTATGGGAGGGGTCCGGATGGCGTAAGCAAGCGGTTCCCGGATCTCTCCCGTCTCAGGCGCAGAGTGGCACACCGTGGTGGTTTAGTGGGTAGTCTGGCGAGTCAGTCAGGAGTCCCACACAAAGCGAACCCCCTGTGCCCGCGGGGGGGGAGCGAAGTGCGTAAAGGCATTACACCACGTCAAAAAAAAAAGTGGTTTAAGCGTTCGCCACGCTGCTTTCTACTGCGTCAAGTGTTGTGGGTTCAATCCAACACAGGACAAAAGTTTGTGTGATCCACAAATTGTTGTTCCGTTCTGGGTGTTCTTTGTGTTCTTTTCGTGTATGTTTGTACAGGCCCCAGCGACACATGATGAAAATTCCTAATGCGGAAGTTGTCTTTTAAAAAGAGAAGAAGAAAGATTAAGTTAATGGAGATACCCCTCCTAATTCCGGGAGGGAGTACTCAAATTACGACAATCCATGATTATAGCGTAGCTGTTGTTCAACGGCACTTGCCATCAGGTGCCTTTGAACAACAGCCACTTGCCATCAGATAAAGTCCAAAAACCTAGTTACATACACTACCTAGCTTTTCTGGGGCTCCCTTTACTCTAGGTGAAATCTCCTTGTATGAAATGATTGCGTGAATTATACATTAATGCCATATTTTAATAAATTCAAATATGGCTATAATGTCGGAAGTTACTGAACTATACGCTCCGTACACCCTGTCAAGTAATACATCAACTTATTTCCACCCAAACCACAAAAACTATTGAAGGTGCCTTAAGAATCATACCTAACCTAATTTTACATTTAATTTATATTTGCTTTCATTCGGGAATACTTATGGCTTTTAGGTCAAGGTCGAATCAAAGTGAATTCAAAACCAAAATTGCATTAGAGTCTCCAGTAAATCTCTTCGTTGGCAGAAACCGAATTTGTCAGGAAGTGGCAACACCACATCAACAAACTATATCTAATATAAGTAGTGCCTTTAATTTATTTGTGGTATCAATGGCAAATGTCAACTGACAGGGTCGAGACACAAGTGCATTGCCACGCTCCAACTGTCTCGTATAAGGTTCTTCGTCCATCTGACTAATGAAATAAAACAATTTGTACAAAGGAGAAAGAAAGTTTAGTTATAATGAAAATAGACAGACAGACAAGACAGTTGTTACACAGTTAAGAGAACAGATATTCTAAAGAAGAAGGTATTTTTTTTTTATGCAATATATACTGTTTTTATATGGAATAGAAACTTAAATCGAAACTGAACTAATCATGAAAACAAGATAGTAGTACCTAAGAGGTACATTCATTCTTTTAGTAAGGGAAAATGAAGAATATTATGTTGCAAAGAATAATCTAACAAATTATTCTCGGAAACAAGGAAGTATTATACGAGTATACATTAGGTATCGAAGCGAACAGGAAATTATAATGTGCTGAATATTAAGTATTCTGTAATCCCTTATTTATGTATAAAAATTTGTAACAATTTTCAATAAATATGGAAGTGCTAAAGATTGTTAACAAACTCTTTTTTTAAACAAAGAAGCTTTAAAATTAAGGCTATACATAAACGTATGTCCTTTTACAATTGTTTATTCTATTATATATATCACAATGTTGTGCAAGTAAATAATATCATTATGTTTTAAAGTATCTATTGTCATTTAACAATAGATACTTAAATAATATCGTTTAACAATATATAGCATTTTGAATTTTATCTATAATCTATGATTTTTAAAGTGCAATACAAAACGAAACATCAAATGATATTATTGTGATTTACGTTCACGACAGTTATTGCTTCTACTAACATGAATACGGTTAGAAACACGACACAAACATAAACTTAACTAATACATGCACATGCAAATAATTTAGTACCTTGGCATTATAAGCTCTCAAAAAGCTGCAAGCAGGCTATATCTCGTTTATATGGTTAGGAATAAACTTGTCGCACTCCATGCTGTACCTAGAAAATAAGGGTATGACTAGCATCAAACTACTTCTATAAACATATGAACTACATAATGATATAATGTTGATTGCTACTGAGCAGACTTCCTGTAATTATTGTGACATTTGATAACATTCAATCAACAACGAAAGTCGCTTAACACATTTGACCTTAGTGTCAAATATATCCATAACGTAGAATGTTTTATACAGTATTCTGTATAAGTTTTTTAAAATTAATTTAGTATCCCTTATAACTAATTTAAAATTTTAAAATCTTGAGTGGGCTGTTGCTGTTATTGTAAGTCTGGAAATAACGACGTTTCAAGCAGGCGTTTATTCTTGCTCATATGTGTACATAATATTTAACGTGGAAAGTATTAGTTTTAAATCAATATTTAATCTAATAGATAGAAAGAAGAATGGTCCTCTAACTTGAACATCAATAATTTGGTAGCTTGGGTACGTTTAGGGCCAGTTTCAACAATTACTGATAAAGTTCCTGTAAAATTATTTTGAACTGATTTGCCAGGTAATAAAGGATTTCTGTTTCACAACTTTCGGATAGATACAAATATGACAGACAACTATATACACATCAGTAATCTTTATCTGTAAAATAACGTTAATCAGAAGAAGAAACAGAAGTTTTATCAGGAACCAGCGAAAATGACCCTAAGTGTACTCGTATTTTTATTCTAAATACATATTGTGTTTTGTCCATTAGTAGCACAAAAGTATTTTAATTTTATGCAATTACAATGACATAATTATAATCGGGTAATTGGAGGTGGTTTAAGAATGTAGATGTTAATGCCCAATTCTTTGGAGGTTAGAAGTTTGATCACCATTTGCAGCAGCAGTGAATACATTTTTGAAGTAAAATAGGAGGGAAAAACAGTGATGTGTGGTCATATACTTCGCTGTAAGTGAATTTATTGTGAAACTCTATATTTTTTATTTCATATTTTATTTTATTTTAAAATTGCTTGGCATTTTTGTTGTGCGTTCTTAACCAGTTAGGTTCCCAGCGATAGTATATACATATTCTCAATTCTGAGAGTGTTATTATCATACTTTTGTATGATAACCAAAAATCACCACTTGAAATTCGTGCGCCTTCTACGCTATGGTCAAAATATATGTAAAGATTATGAAGCTATGACTTAAAGGTACGTAGCTTGTTTGAATGAAACAGAACCCTTTATTAAACTGTACCCTTTATAATACTGAACTGGTATTAAATAGGCTCAGCACATGTTGGATCAACGTAAACCACAGGTGACGTTAACCGAATTCATCCTGAAAAAGCGCGAGGGTTTTTAAGGTCACACCCAGCCATGCTACAAAACCCATAAATCTCATTTAAATGCTACTTCTCAACCTAAATCTGAAGCTAAGTACTTATAGCTAATGCTAGATTGCTAGGAACATGGGACTGTGCTTCAATACTGCAGTAGTGTTTAGTCAAGTAGAGTTAGTCTAAAATTATTTAGGCCCATTAGACATTTTTTTTAAGTAAACAGGTTTTTATAATCAAAAATACTTATGAGATGCAAATAACAACTTCATCAGAGAGAGACAGTCTAGACTGATTGCGTGAATTATTTGCAAATATAAATTAAGCGAATCACAAATCTTTCTGTAATGGCTCAATTAGTATCAAAAGCCAATAGCAGAGCAGCTATTACGATCAGGGTAGTTCATTTATATTTATGACAAAACTGTCCCGATTTACACTGCTAATTTGTATGTTACGACGTTTTTAAAGTGAGGAACATCAGTTATATCTGTGGAGGACGGTTCTCGGGATCTTGAAAGTGTCAGCAGAAAAAATATTGGAAATGCGTAAGTAGCATGACTCCTTTTGAAGGACTACAAATTGATATTAATTTAATGTCTCTTAGGCTCTATAACACTTACGTATTTGATCATAAAAGTCTGCTTTTGTTTTAACAATACTATTCTAATAACGCCGCGAATACTACTAAAAAGTGTTATTTCTCCATCTCTCTCTTAATACTGGTAAAGTATCGTTAAAAGGTAGTCAACGCCAAGATCTCAAGTACATTTGAATTTAAAATTTAATTTTCCAACTTACCGGAATATTCTCTTCAGGCGACTAATGACTTCGTGTTTTTATACACCTCTGTTACACGATTTTAATTAAAACGACGCCCAATTAAACACTCGCACATGCTTAACAACACTGTTTTTATAAAAACACACACATTTTTATTTAGGTAAAACTGTATAGCAGTTCCATAAATACGTAAGGACCTTAAATTGACTAACTATAATTATCGATTCTATCGTTAAATCGTGTCGGAGCTTGAAAATTTAAGTAAATTGTTTTATATCGTGGCTGCCTATATGTTTTATGTTAAACGTTAATACTTTATTGAATATATATTGTTACTGGCGATGTCGCTTCTTTAAATGATACCTCTACATTTTATATATTATTATCTAAGCGATAAGATTAGTACCTTGGATTTGTTTTTTTGAAATTAATCACGGTTTGGTTGGTTTAGGTTATTATAAATAATTAATCTAAAGAAATATTCAGGTATATACGTCATCTATTATTTATTGTCAGATCTGCCAAGACGGCGAGTATTTAGATAAAAGAAACATGAATTAAAATTATAGTAAAAATCCAAAAAAAATATTTTTACACAAATGAAGATTAATTTTATATTAGTTCAGTAAGTGACTCATGTAGATAACCCACCATAAAGCAATTAACTAGTTATAGATGCTATCAAACGATATACAAGTATGTAATACAATGTAACTAAAGATTATCAGAAAAAATCTTCTAAATATAAGTAATAGGTAAGTGATGTTCTCGTCGTAGGCGAGCCAACTACGCAGGAGATATTACTGTGCACAAATGTGCGCGCAAACACAGGTGCACTCTCTGTTCCCTTGCTCTCATAATCCGATGGGATGGTTAACCGACACGGTCGGTGAGAGATCAGGCGCTGGACCGACGTTTTACGTGCTCTCCAGGCACGGAGGTTCAGACCCCTAATTCCAAACTCCGAGCTGTTATTTAGTATATCTTTAATCAGAAAAACTCAATAACACATTTGACCCGGGATTCGAACCCGAGACATCTTGATCAGCACATACGTCAACCGCAAGACCAACGAGGTAGTAAGTATTTGTCCATGTGGTGACGGATTAAGAATACTTAGTGCTACGCAGGACACCGGCACTTTAAAGAGAAGGAAAGCTTGACTCCAACTCTATACCAACCGCTCTGGTCAGCATGGTACATTTAGTCAAAACCTTATTTTCAGGAGAGATTATTTTATTTATTTAAGTATATGATATATTAAATATGTAATATATTTAAGGACCAGGAGTGGACTATAAAAAACTGCTAATGATGATGATCAATAAGTAATTTATACTCTCGATTGTCGGCAATTGATAAAACTTGTTAAAATACATTCTAGAATTAAACTTACTTGTATTTATTTCGGTTGATGATTGGTGTTTCCAGTCACCGGTTTAGCCCTATGATTGAGTAACCTTTTATAATGCCATAGGGTTAAACCGTTCAGGATTAAAGTTAGCTAAAAAAAGTGGAATAAGTACAAGTGAGTTTAATTCTAGAATGACATTCACCTACTGTATTCTGTTACCCGTTCATTATACCCGGAATCGTAAATTCATGCACAGATACGTAATTAATATTGTTATTTGTTAACATCTGGGGCACGATTATGTTACATCGGATCTGGTGTTATCATTCCGAGTAATTCGCAAACAATATGATAGTTAAATCGAACACAGAGGTATATAATGGCATCCTCTCAATATACATACGAACTATGTACTATATTACAACGTCGGAGTTGTGTTACTATGTAAATATCATTTGTATTTTATTTTTTGTTTTTTAAATCTTGTATTTCCAACGACTTTGGTTATGCTAATGTCGAATTTGTAAATTATTTTGAACTTTAATTGATCTCTATGTTAAATTTCAGATATTTCAGGGTCAATATCCTGATATTCATACGAAGTACTTTGTAAATTTACAAATTCTCACTTGTAAAATAACTGGATAATAGACTAAAGAAAAGATTTTTAAAACAAAAATACTTCATAAAGTCTATAAATAATGTTTTCATAATGAAAGTATTAAGAACGAACTCGATTCATTAATTACGGTTTGAAAATATAACTATTATTACAGTTGAATAGGTAACTATACTAACTATTAATACCGGCTTTCAAGAAAATTAAATATCAGTTATACTATATTTATTCCTTCAGACACGATTCTATTTTAACGTTGTAACATAAAATATATTCGTAAAGCCTTCGTTTTCATAACTATTGATAACGGAAGGCGCAAGTATCAAGACTGGCTACTGTGACAGTCTACGATGCGATGACTTACAATTTCATTGGATTAAATACAATGACACGACATATTATACATTTTAACATTCATTTGAATATCATACTTATGTCTAATACATATAACGACTAGAATAGTAAAGGATTATTATCTAACTTTTTGATTTATTGAGCTAATTACAAAAGCCAACTGCGTAAATACATGGGTGTGTACAAGAGGGCGATTTTGTATTTATAATTTTGTTGCACACATTGTCAGAATTAAAGCGAATTAAGGATTATAGAGCGACTGACTCTGGTACAGTCGAGTAAATAGTCAAATATCTATCTATGAGTATATAATTTTATATAATATTAGTGGTGGCCTAGAGGGCGAAATTAGACCATAATTCTTTTAAATTTTTAGTAAGAACTATTTAGAATTTGTTTTGTCAAAGGCTATTACACCTCTTTAATCCAAGATGTCATAATGGCTACGTTTAACGTTCAGTATGACAGTATTGACAAAAAATAATCATCTTTTTAGTATGAATTTGACATAAATAAATTTGTGTATGTGTGTGTCCAAAGCATGGTAGTGCTAGTAATGCTTTATTGATTTAATGTACTTTATAAGCATTATTATTGAAAATATTAGCGTTCTGCACTTCTCCTACATATAAATTATAAGTTTGCCAAATTTCATACTCCTCCGTCAGCGCAATTTTTGTAAAAAGGGGTCCAAAGTTCTGCTTCACGTATTATTATATATATATATATAGATACATTATGCTGATGGGATAGAATAGTCTATGTGAGCAAACTTACGATAACATCAATGCAAAAGAAGGAAATTTTGCAACTAACCCATCTGGCTAGCATGGTACAGTAGGTCTCAACCTCCTTTGTAATGAGAGGTCTATATTCAGCTATGTACTGTTAAAGACTGATTAGGTGATCTGATTCATTTAACATTCATATTGGATTTAAATAACCTGATATTGGCAGTCGTATATTGTACTAGTTAGTCAATATTTCTGGCACCACGTGTCCACGGTGCACGCAGAGTCTTATGATGAATTACTTACACGAGTGATGTAGTGGTATTATTAATGATTATATTATTTTTTCTCAACTCTTATCTTGTTACTATGAGGCAGTTGATAAGTCTTGCGTAATAACTCCGCATTACAATCGTAAACATATTGTATTGTTTAAAAAAGGTTTTATCATTTTATATATGTCAATTATATGATAATTTTAGATATTATTAAAACATAAACATTTTTTTGTTGACGAATTAACTGTATCGTCATTTAAGGTTGCAATTATAGTATAATAATTTCAGAGTTCATTAAAATCTTATACCAGTTTTCATTGTTGTAATTAACTCTATTTTTATTTTTTATTTTTTTCGAAGTTTCTAAATCGTAAACTAAAATATTTGGTCTAATAAACAACCCCTAAAGGAATCAAAGTATTTTACACTGCTGTCCCCCCTGTACCTAACGATATAACGATGACTATTTTTGAATGAATATTAAACGCAATTCATTATCCAAACATCAACGATACACACATCGATTTTATATTAGCTAAACTGCTGTCAAAACCCATAAATAAACACAATTTGATTTAATGAAACGTTCCAACAAAACATTATTTCATAATTACACTAAGCCAAGTCACTATACCGTGTCACTGAAACACAAGTTCGTTTTACGAATACGACGTTTTCGTGAACAAATACCGCTTTAAATATCACAAATAGGCTGATATTAATAAACCTTCAGTCCATTCTTGTGATAGACTTAGTGCACACTGTCCATTTACAATGCCGGAGAGCTGTCATCTGGATAAAAAAAAACAATCAAAGGATAATCAACCTTCTTGCCATGACATTATTGTTTGAAATAAGGGAAAAGTTACCGGTGCTAGGGAAACATGCGCAGTGGTGCATTGCGCAGAATATTGATTGCAATCATATGTATGATGGAAGATATGGCGGAAAATTTGATTTCCTTTTGAAAATATTATATGTTTACATTGTAATATATTTAATTGAACTATCATTTACTTTCGTACTAATATGTAATATTACTTGTCGAAACTTTAGCTTAAAATCCTATTCCAAATATAAAAATAAAATGTATCTAGTTTTAAATAAATGAACACGATCGAACGAAGTATCGTGTACTTCACCCCATTTTATTCAACACGCTTAGCATGCGTAATGGTGATTGTAATAAAATAAGCTTAAATTGTATATTGAAGTCCTTCTTCATGACATATTATATGGGTATTTAAGCCTACTACTAACACGCTATGGTAACTTCGATTTTTTATGCATTGTCGGCAAATAAAGTAATACTTGTAAAATTAACAAAAAAAACTACGAATAAATGAGACTGTTATGCAGAAATTAATTTAAAGCGCTATATGCAAAAATAAAAACAAGTATAATTCACGAGTTTTTCAAGAATCCATCTTAGTGTATATTTGCTTTTTTGGTTAGGTCTGCTTAGGCTTATGATTTTTGGGTCAAAGTCCCACGTGGGAAACCACTGAAGAGTTAGTTGCGAAGTTTGAATTTGGGCTATGCGTTTATTTCTTCTTTACCGTTTAACTTAAACACGTGCAGTATTCGAAATGCCGAAATGCGACCATTTCTTATTTTGTTTTTTAGCTTTCTGCTCTCTTCCTTCATATGAACTTTAAAAGCCTTTTTTTGATCGGGTTGGCTTTTGTCTTATTTGCGGCCGATACCGAATCGTTATAATGTGCGTACTCCCGCACATCTTCATACTGGTTAAGAAACCAACCAAACTATCAGCTGAATAAAAAGTTTGTAATCTTCGGGGGTTCTAATTGTGAAAAAATCATACTCCTCCTTATTTCGCTCGTATATTTGCTTAAAATATGTACAAAGTTTTTCCTTCACGTATCAATGTTTAGATAAGTGCAATATGACGTAAATGCGTTCTAAGTAGGTCAATTCAAGTCAAGATTATTGCAAACGCTTTAAAAAATATATTTAATGTTTTGACAACTTCGAGAATGTTGACCCCGAGGGCACTTGGTAATCAGAAGTAAGGAAATGTTAAAGCTCTGATAAAGTTTATTGTGCCCAAAATAAACATACTTTCATTTCATTTATAGAAAATTGTTGTTGTAAATATTATTAAAATAATACTGATTTGATTCGTCCTTTATATAAATAGAGATTTACTATCACATTAAAAGAGAATAACCAAAAAAAGACGTCAAAGAAAAGATTATAACTAAAGAGCCGGGTAAGATAAAAAAATCGTAAGGCGAGCTTAAACTCGTAGGTTTTAAAACCTTTTTGTGAAGCACAGTTTTGAGCAATTCATCATACTACTTGGAGAACGAGAAAAGTTTTTTCCGGTGTACTAAATGTTCTTACTTTGTACATCCATAATGCATTTAAAGGCATCGGAATCCTTTACAAAGTCACTTCATACTAATATTATAAACGGGAAAGTTAGTATGGATGGATGTTTGTTACTCTTACAGTAATAGAGCTTATACATCAGGATAACACATAGGCTACTATTTGCCGCGATAACCGACATATACGCGGGCGGAATAAGCTAGTAATTAATAATCTCAAACAAGACGTTTAGAGCAATTTTACTTTGACTTGGTATCCTCAATTTTTTTCTTTTGTGTCCTTGTGGAGGAAACGTACATGAAACGGGCACAAAGAATACTTGCAAACATACATGAAACGGTCAAAAAGAACACCCAGACTCACCTAGATTTAAACCCACAATATTTGGCACAGTGGAAAGGCTTGCTACGGCTTGGCTACCGCTTAAACCACATGGCCAACCATACAGGCAAATGCATGAAGCTACAAAAATGCAAAAAAGGGAATTACAAATGGGACTCTTTTTCTGCTCTGACCAAGTTCAACGACCGTGATTAAATCATAATGTAATTTAAACTGTCGCATGCAACTAACAATTTTGCCGATTGCGAACCCTTACAATATTACAAACAGTAGAAATTTAACGGAAAAGTTCTGTTTACAGACTAATTATATACCTACAGGCCAAAGAAATAAATGCGAAAGTAGGTTAAAGTCTGTATTATTAAAAACAGATAACAATTCAGAATTTAGCAAATCTTTATTTATATAAATCTTCTGTGTGTGTGTGTTCTGAGGATGTGAGAATGGTTTAGATTCACAATTCTGTAAAAAGAAACATAAAAAATCTATTTGTATAGCTAATTGATTCGATCCGCGGCGTTACCTGCGGGCGAAGTTCATACATTTTAGTATTTCAATAGGTTTACAATGTTAAACTCACATTAACTCATTTATATTAATAACTAGGAAATTTAGAAATGCTGATCGAAAGCTTTAAATCTTTTTATTTATTCTTTAATACTAAAATAGTAATATATTATCCAATAGTAATAAAGATTTACCTACTTCGATACCCCTTTTTTCCGTGCGGAAATCCCCTCGGATACCACCTCCTGGTGGCATGTCGGATTCGAACTGACTAAAATCGCACGCCACCTAGGGTGCTAGGAGCCGGGAAACCAGGTGCACCCTAGGAAGGAAAACTCTGGAACCCCAACGTACCTTGTGTCACCGACTGTTTGTAGACGGACCCCTCCTGTGTAAGACTTCGATACCCCTTCACTTTCCGCCTTGCCGTCGATGAAAGTATAATATTTTCTTCAGATTCCAAGAATGGAGGACCAATCAAGAATTATCAAAATCGGTTTACAAATAAGACGTATACTGAAAATATTATTATTTTATATACATGTAGTCGCACTCTTCTCTGATCGATTCATGTCCATTAGTGGACTTCAATGGAATGATGATAGTGAAGGATCAAGGTAGTAGAGCCACGACGGCGCACGAACGGGCCGGGTCGAACAGGGCGGTACAACCCTGGCACAGAAAATCACCGTAAAATGACATATTTCGTGCTGTCACGTTCCGTTGGTGAGTGCGAGACCGGAGTTTCAATAATACTGAAGGGTTAATAGGCCGCTATGGTGTGGGTCACCATGCTGCATTGTTGTATTGCCTGCATTCGCAATGAGTATGGCGACCACCACTCTTGGATTCTGTTTATAGTTTCAATAAGATACCTCTACTCTGCAGAAGTATCTTGGCAGTGCCATACATACATTTAAAAGACATATATTCAGTAGGATTGCAACACATTAAGGTATGTCTGCAGGTAAATACCGACCATGTTCCGCAAACTATCAATTTGTAACGTACGAGAGAAACTAGTCATTATGCAGTTTTCCTTTTCACGTACATAGTCAGTGGTAATAGGTACCAGTTATTCAAGTCTGCAGAAACTTGATATGGACGTAATTGCGTATAATGTCTTAAAAACATATCATCGTGAAAAGGATATATAGTGGTCAAAGAAATCAAAAAATATTTAAATATTTAAACGTATAATCTCCGCAACATACTTTATTACGGTCTTCAAACAAAAAAATAGGTTCATCGATAAGAAATAATAAAGAATGAAGAAAATAACAAACCCTAAAACTATCCTTGAAAACTGTTAATTGAAATAGCTTTTCCATTCTCACATTATTGTTCACACAAATCTTTTTGGACTTCAATCAGTAAATCGATATTATGTTATTTACATTACTGAAAATTATCATCATCATCAACAACCCATAATGTCCCACTGCTGGGCTTGGGTCTCCTCTCAGGAGAGGGTTAAGGCCATACGCCTCCACGCTGGCCAAGTGCGGGTTGGGGACTGGTAAGAATACGTTGTGGCTATGTAAATCTTGCCGTTGGATGTTTTTAAGCCGCCCAAAGGCCTCCAACTAAGCTTCACGACTGTTATCGTATGACAACAACCGGGACCGACTGCTTAACGTGACCTCCGAATCACGGAGACGCTCATGGTAACATACCAACAGCGGTCACCCATCCAGGTACTGACCGCGCCGTCGTTGCTTGCCCTCGGTGATTGTTTCTAATCACCGAGTGCAACTGGGCTATGAGCGCCTCCAAACTACCGCCTACTGAAAATTGTTCACCTATTATTCTGAGTCAAGGTCTCTGCCCAGCAGTGGACTGTAAGCAAACACTTGTATATCTGGTCTTC
Source organism: Hyphantria cunea (assembly GCA_003709505.1). Lineage (NCBI taxonomy): Eukaryota > Metazoa > Arthropoda > Insecta > Lepidoptera > Erebidae > Hyphantria > Hyphantria cunea. Next base: position 2,035,325 of record PKRV01000116.1, read on the forward strand.
AAAGGTACTAAACAAAATATCGACGCTATCGTGTCCACATTGTGCCAAAAGAATTTAACGTGTGTGTGCCGACAAAAGACTACTATCCATCACTTCCTTATCTTGATTATAAATGAACAAATTTCTTATATGACTCATAAGTCATAAAGAAATGATAGATGTAGTGTATGCCTATTTTTATCTGTCTATCTATATATATATATATATATATATAATCCTTCAGTGACCTATTGGTCAAATAATGAGAGTTATGGTCAAATTTTTACTTTCATAGCATGACAGGTCGACAGAAATGTTTAAACCTTTAATGGAAATGTGCGGCTACCAGCTGAGAAATAGCTCATGGTTCATCAACAGATGCTAGCTTATTATTCATGTACAGCACGCCGGCAAATAAAAAAAAACAGAAACGAATGTACCCTTACTGAAAGGGTATACATTAGAGATGTTACGTGCCTCATTTTAAGCTAGTTATTGTAATTAGAAACAAAGTTACAGATATCTGAGACCGCACGCACGGGTTTGTAACATAGTGCTACGGTAGGAACCGTCGAAGGGACCTGATTGATAGATCTGGTAGCTGATTGATTACTGCGAGATTGGATACCGGTCAAATTGTATTAATGTGCAACCACGCCGGGATGGAGAGTAGAAATAATTTCCCCCGGAACAAGATCCGATAAGGTATGGTATCGATTCAAAGAGAACCTGAAATAACATGGTCCGTCGTCTTTCGTCAGGATGATTTTTACTGGAAAGAGGCTCCTGGCTCATGTGTGTGGATTTTCCACCCCGCTTACAAAAAAAAGGATCGGCTATTGTGAAGAACCTAAGGAAAGGCTTTTATTTGATAGCTTTGGGCTGTGATAATGATACTGATGATCATGTCTGTTATTGATGTCAATGTTAGCTAATAAAGCCTGTTAGACTACATTCGACGCGTCGAAGCCTGCTGAAAGATGCTTCTTGACAACATATCGCTTGTCTAAATGAAGCCAAATCACTACCGTTACTAGAGGCTAGTACTAGAGTTAGACAACGTAAATAGACGACCTTAATTTGAATTCCTTTTAACACATTTTTAGAATGAGGTATGACAATTTTGTCTCGGTCAGTAGACCTAAAAAGAGCCTTTCAACTTTGCAGACAACCCGGCTTTAAGCTGAAACATGACGAGAATGGCATCTACTTTATCGCGAATTTGCTCATTTTTAATAGACTTCAAAAAAGGAAGATTTTACTGTATTTTTTTATGCTTTTTTTCGACTGGGTGAACCAATTTTGATAATATTTTTTTATTAAAAGTTGGTGCTTCGCGTGTGGTCCCATTCTAATTTGGTCCAATTCTTTAAATCAGTTTTTTTTTTATTGTTTATTGTTTTATAATAATAAACTATTTATTACAATTATTTGGAGCTAAGGTTGGCATAGCGGTAAGTAAGCTTGGGTCCGGATGGCGTAAGAAATCGGTTCCCGGATCTCTCCCGTCTCAGGCGCAGAGTGGCACACCGAGTGATTTTAGTCGGTTCGATTCCGACACACCGCCCCGCCGCAAATCCTGGTGGGGTAAAGTGCCCGAGGGAGATTCCACGCGCTAAAAAAAAAACAGTAAGTAAGCAGTTGGTTTGGATGTGTTAAAAGCACCAGTTCCCGGATCCCCCTCGTCTCAGGCACAGAGTAGCACACCGTGTAGTTTTAGTCGGTTCGATTCCGACACACCGCCCCGCCGCAAATCCCGGTGAGGGGGCAGGTCCGAGGGGGTTTCCACAGGTAAAAAAAAGCGGTAAGTAAGCAATAAGAAAGAACACGATCACACAATCTCAAAAGAATACCGTGGTCACTGCACCATGGCATATTACATATGTACATTCACACAATGCGTCGATGCCGTACTGTGATCACTATTTTCATAAACCATTTTGTAATAAATCACGAAGGTAAACTGCAAGAAAAGTTGTCTTAAACAAAACACAATTTGAAATTTGATAAATGAATGGATCAGCTGAAATTTGAAAGACTGTTAATTTGAACTACACAAATACTGACACACGCACTACTCACGTAATATAAAGCCTTGGAGGTTGTGCTGCTTCCTTGTCAAACACCTGTAGGGACCTTCGATGGGGTGCCGCCGGTATATCCAGGTACGCCCGTTCTGGATCTGTTTGTGACATTATGAAACTGATATATTATGTTGAATAGTAAACATTTATATAAGCGAAATTAAATTACTTTTGTTTTTTCCATTTGTTGGAAATATTTTGAAGCTAGACCCAACTCTTGAATTATTTAGTTTTGTTTTGTAATTAATTTAGATTTTTTCCAATTCGTAGCTAGGGTAAGTGCGTTTGTTCTTGCAACAAGATTTTTCTATTGATATGTTCTTATTTGCCTATTTATTTTTGCATATTTGTTTAGGCCCAAATCAGGTATCATAAATATATTCTGTCACCGTTTACACTACGATACGTGGTCTACGGTCTTGTTTGTATAATTTATGCATAAGAAATAGAAGATAGATTATGAGAGTATGCTTAAATGTCGCGTAATATGTTAAGATAAATAAAACTCTTCATACTGCTCAATATATAAGTAGGAAGAAAGAATCTGTGAATGAACACTTTATTTTATAATCATGGGAAAGTATCATACAGACCGTGTTGGTTTTTAAAGTCAGATCAAAGGAAGCGTTCGCGAGTGTTTGCCAAGGATGGTAGTTTTTGAGCGACTGCCAAGTCCTCGCAGGCGTGAAAACATAGCACGAGCGTTTGTGAAGGATTGTAGATTGTGAGCGACTGCCAAGTCCTCGCAGATGTGTAAGCATAGCACGAGCGTTTGTGAAGGATCGTAGTTTGTGAGCGACTGCCAAGTCCTCGCAGACGTGTAAACAAAGAATAAAAGTAAACCTTTGGTTGGTGTAGAAATCTCGTGAGGTTCGCGCACAGAAACAACAAAAGTCCATTGTATTATATAACTCATTTCACAAAAGGCAGGTGTTTTCTATCGATCAGTCATCGTCAGAGTGACTCAGTGATAAAAGTCATAAATGCGTAGCTTATTAATCCTCACATACATTTAACAATAAACTCTAGATAAGAGATAATGCAATTTATGAATCATAGAATACAATTCAAATAACCACCATAGAATCCTGCATGTAGAAGTTGGACATTATAAAGGAGTGATATGATACCCATATCATCATCACCATCAACAACAGTTTTTATAAGCCCAATTTGGACACAAGAAAGGAGGTTTTGGCCTTCCATACCACCCTGCCGCGCTTGATACATAGATTGGAGTAGGCTTTGTTTCAAGTCACCGCAGTCGCGACCTTCTGCGAGGAAGTCATCTCGCAGAAGGAGGCGGCGGAGAAGGCCCGGGAGGACGACCTCCACTCGGACAAGATCCGCCGCCGGCGAACCGGGCGGCGAAGGCGCGCCTACCAGCGCCTCATGCCGCCCTGAGAGTGGCCGCGGTTGGGCGGGACGGGTTTTCCCCCATCCGCTTCACAGGCCAGCCGCGAGGGGGCGACGTTACGCGTGTGCCGTACGTCACCTAAATTGAGAGTATATAACATCTAGAGACGGTGCCCGCTTCAGTGCGGGCAGGCGCTGGGAGGGGTCCGGATGGCGTAAGAAAGCGGTTCCCGGATTCCTCCCGTCTCAGGTGACGGAACCTGGGGGATTCCACGCGTAAAAAACAAGAAGAAAAGGCTTTGTTTCAGGATTTTGTTCTCCTTGCAGTGATGTCGCCAGGCATAGGTTGCTCCCTTAATCGCTCTCTTACGACACTCACAGGTTTCAATGATGTGGTGACACTCTAGTTCTTAACCCGCCATGCGTGACGACTCGAAGAATATGATTAAGTAAGAATAGGCACTTTCGGAATTAGATATAAAAATTGGGAGCATATTAAAAGAAAATGTTTAAATTAAGAAAATTTAATCATTGGAAAGAGATACCTATTGCTTAAAACTTATACGGAAAGATCATTAGAGTATATAAACAATAACTCAAGACTCATGGCTTAAAAAAATCCATCCTTTGCGATCTACAAGCCGAATCCATATTGTAGCCTAAAAAAATCAAAACAGACTTTTATTTCTTATTCACCATAAGTCGTCGCCTATAAGACATTCCGTATTAAAAGGTGGCCAGAGTATTCATTCGAACTCGCACTTAGCACTTCGTTCTTGGCCTTTGAAGGGTTATGACGTACGAAACGTGACGCTAAATCAGTCAAAGCCAAAACAAGATCAACATAACTAATTACAATTGAACTTAGCCATTTACCTGCGGAACTGACTCACAGACAACACTGACCTAAATATACTTGTTTATATATATCTTTAAGTTTATGTACATTTAAAATTTATTTAAGTTTACGCTTGGGTTCTACTTATGCTTTCCTCAGGCAGAGCAGAGTTACTTTGGCAGGCTTTAATAAAAAAAAAACAAAGTAGACATTCAATTGTATTAGTATCGAAAATTTCTGGCTTTGCCAGTGTTGAAAGTTTCTATATAGACCCCGCGGTCATTTGGTATTGCGTAGGTCGTTATTGCGTAGTCGAAGTCACTAGAAAAACAAGTAACTGTAACTACCATCGTCATCAATCATCCAAAGCCTTTAATAGTCAACTGCTGGACTTAAGCCCTCCGCCAGGTGCGCCTAGATCTATCGGACACCCAATTCGGATTCCGAGAGGGGCGTTCGACGATCGATGCCGTGTTGCGGCCCTAAGGAGTGTAAACGAAAAGGTAGTGGGCTGTGGGGGCGTGCTGTTGGCGGTCTCATTGGACAGAGACCCATGCCGTGGCCGCTGTCTCTGTCTTTGGAACACTCCGGTGGAATGTGGGGTACGACTGGGTCCTTCGAAGTCATATCTCCCCGGGCAAGCCGTATTTGTTATACCGATGACACTTTAGTCACAGCCTGGTGGGCAAATTTTGCCCAATTCGGGTGGAGCCAGCTTCGCAACAAGACTGTTGTACACGAAGGTTGTCCAGTCGATATCGTTGTACGGTGCACCGGCGTGTGTGGTGGCTCTGCCGGCCCAGAATAGGGCAATAGGGGCCTTTGCCGCCTTCAGAGGTAATGGCATTCATAGCCATACGCGGTTACCGCACTGTGTCGACCGAAGCGGAATTAGCCGGAACTCCCCCGTGGGATTTGGAGGTGGAAGTGCTCGTCGAAGTTTATTGATAAGCAGCTGAATTCCGGGCGGAGAACGTCTTTCAGCCTGCGCCCGAAGAGGTTGCGAGTGCCGCGAAGCCACTCGTCGAGGCATGATGGTTGCTGATCGTCCCGGCTGAAGAATCCACGCGCTGGCTTTGCCGCTGTGGACGCTCTACAGCCGGTCATCCTCGAGCCGGGAGGGCGGCAGCAAAGGACCATGTTCTTCCGACTGACGCAGGTCCTTTTCGGCCACGGTTGCTTCGGGAAGTATCAGGACTCGGTCGCTAGGAGGACGAGGTCGCCTCTTACGACACCTATCGGATGAATGGGGGTGGTGACACTTTGCATTCTTAATCCCTCACCACACGGGGCTACAACTATATCAAGGAGTACTTTTTGCCCAGTCTATGCTATGCCAATCGCAAATAATGGGGCTTTCTGTAGGTAAAAAAAAATCTAAATCGTCACAGTAGATCCAGTATCGTAGATCGATATAGTAGATCCGTACAACCTCACTAACTTTATCTCTATAATATTAGTATAAATTACGTTTTAATTACATAGCATAGGATACGATATTGGAAGTTTTTACGTGAACCTACTTGCGTGAGCAATGTACCGTGACCCTCATTTCCTTACACAATATTGGATTCACCCTTTAGATTACATAGGCACGCGTGCAAACACTTTGAATTATATAACAGTCGCATACTACTTACGGTATCTAAAGTAGCAAGGGCAAAGCTATTTTACTGTTACTCAATATGTGCATCAGGTGAGCTTAGTAAACACGACTACAATGATATAACTAAAACTAGATCGTTACATTACATTAGCATAGCAATCACTCCAGATTAAATATACGTAGTGTGTTCAAAAAGTATCGCGAATTTTGTATTTTCAAAAAATATTTATTTATTCGTGAATATCTATTTTGTCCCCTTCAAAGTAATCCCCCTGGGATATTATATACTTGTGCCAACGTTTTTTCCAATCTTCGAAGCACTTCAAAAAATCATTTTTTTGTATCTTGTTCAGCTCCTCCTTCGATGCCGTCTTTATCTCGTCAATCGTGGCGTAGCGTCGTCCTTTCATGGGCCTCTTCAGTTTCGGAAATAAGAAAAAGTCACAGGAACAAGAAAAAGTCGCGGATAGATTCCAACATCTCATTAGCAACGTTCATGAGATGCTGTTTTTGATCGAAATTGAGTAATTTTGGTACGAATTTTGCGACGACTCGTCTCATGCCCAAATTATCGATTAAAATCGAATGGCACTTGCCTATCGATATGCCTAGGTACTCGGCAATTTTTCTAACGGTGATTCGACGATTGACCAATGCCATTTTCTTCACTTCATAATTTTTTTCGTTTTTTGTTGAAGTGCTCGGGCGTCCAGCACGCTCTTCGTCGTTCACATCTTCTCGGCCTTCTGAAAACATTTTGTACCACCGATAAACGTTGCTTTTGTCCAAAGTAGCTTTTCCGTATGCCACAGTCAACATTCGGAATGCATCCGCGCACTTAATTTTGTTTTTCACACAAAATTTGATACAAATTCTTTGTTTCATTTTTTTGAACAGATAAAAATTGAAGACGAACCAAAACTCTGCATGCGCGTCAAAGTAGATGTCAACAATTAACTGAACATTCAAAATGGCCTTACTTGTCAGCATTAGTAAGAGACATATGTACCAACATAACGCCACAACATAATCCGCGAAAATTCAAAAATTCGCGATACTTTTTGAACACACTTCTAATTTCTATCATACATAAATAGATTCAGTAGATTAAGCGCTACAGTGGACCTTGAAACATAAATAGACTACCAAAACTATTATTTTTCCGTTAATCTTCGCCGTAGTTGAGTATAAACTAGGTATTTTTACAAGAAGTCACACTGATATGGCAAAGTATTATGTTATTACCAACCTAATTTAATTCTTTTTTAGAAAAGTAAGAAATAGAAAAGAATAGAATAGAATACAATGGAATAGAATAGAATAGAACAGAACAGAACAGAACAGAACAGAACAGAACAGAACAGAACAGAATAGAATAAACTTTAATGTACACCAATAGATACAGTTATATTTGAGGTAAACAATATAATGACCATGGACAACTTCAAGTCCTGCGTGGAAGACGAACAATGACGACACCAACTCTAGAGCTCTAGAGTTGAAATTACGTTCTGCTTACAAAAGCAGAATGTAATAAAGGCCCTCTACGACAACGAAATCGACTAGGGTACCTCTACGAATCATTTACCGAGCTCCTTGATGCTCTAAAGATAAAGATAAGTGTGTCAAGGCAAGTTTAAGCTAACAGAACTGGCGAGCGAAAGGCTTAGCGTAGAATATTAACGCCTGATCTTCATCATAATCTTTTATCATGTTAATTTATGTAGGCGCTTCTACAAATGACGGTACTTAGAATAAAAAATTTTAAGTTATGTAAAAATTACTTCCTACTATTGCACACCTGTGCTTGTGATTCTAATTTTTAGTCGAACATACACGAATTATGAACATCATTCTAATAAAACGTATTACAACATTAAATTCAATTCTTTGGGCTATTAATCATCGTTTTATTGAGCGTCAAGGCTCCAGTGTCTCGAGAATAGACATAATTGGCGACCGTGACAGGACAAAAGTCTGAAGAGAGTTTGAAGTATCGAAGTCTTTCTGGAGCTGGTCAGTACAACGCCGCAGCCAACAGTCGGTCAGTACTGCGGCGCATCTAAAGCTTTGGAAACAGCCTACGCGGGTATCGGAAACCCTAACATGGCCGGACATGAATTATTTATTATTATTTATTTATTTCCCTTATTCCTAAACTTCCTTTTACCTCAATTAACCTATTGCCTACCCATTGTTTTAGTTTCATAAGTTTACGAATTACGTGTCATTTTGTAAAATTACAGATTTACCTCGTCGTAGTTATAATATCTTTATCCCTGCATCGCTCAATCGGTCGACTGGCAGAGAATGCCTTAGGCATTAAGTCCGCCGATGCATGTATTGTGCATAAAGTAATTAACAATAATAATAATATCACATCATACATACTTTTTCGTCTTACAAGCTCGCTTTTATGCATTATTTATTTGCAATCCATACGAATATTACTACAGTGTATTACGAAAACATTACACTTTTATCAAATATTAAAGTGGGTTTTTCTAAATTTTATTACCAACCCAACTTTTAGTAACTTATTAGTAGTAGTTTTAGTTAAACACAACGGGTTTTTTATGTTAGTATTTTCATCATTAGATCATTTCTCTCATAGAAAACCCCACAAAGGGCTGCCGCGCTTTGTATTCAGCATTGTAGTGATTATTATTTTTTTGCCTGCCTGCCTCGTTGGCGCAGTGGTAGCGTATGCGATTGCTGTCCATGTCTCGGGTTCAAATCCTGGGTCGGATCAAATGTTTGTATGATCTGCAAATATTTGTTTTGTAGTTTGGGTGTTCTTTATGTATAATATGTATGTATTTACAAAAAAAAGTATTTATGTATTATCATAATACAAGCTCTGCTTAGTTTGGGACTAGATGGCGTTGTGTGTTAGATGTCTGAAATATTTATTTATTTACGCCAAATATTTCAGCTCGGAACCACATAGCCGCGCATTGTTGAGCGTCGTCAACGCCAGCGCAGCTCGTCGTTCCACGCTGAGAACAGCTGCTTCTTCGCCCTCCGGTACAGTAAACATCACGAACGAGGGACGTGAGCTTTTTTATATGGTTTCAATTTAAACGTAATCCTGTTAGTTATTTTAAAACTATTACATAAATTTAATTTTTTGCTCTTGAGGCATCTCTGTGAGACTATTAAGTTACCAAGCCAGTAATAAATAAATAGTAATAATGAATTCAGGTGACGATACAAAGAGCTTAGCGGAATTGTTTGTTAGACGTAGCTCTGTCAAAGGCCAAGTAACGCAGTTTAGAAACTATTTAATAAAATAATCGCAGCTGGACTGCTTTACTGCCACATATCGGGTAGAACTTACACTCAAATTAATTAAGTTTGAAACCTTGTCGTCGAGGTTTGATGACTAACAAGTCAAATAGAATTTTTTAACTGTTTATAAGTAATAGTTTATAAGACAATGAGCTTGAGGAACGAGAAAACATAGATAGGGAATTTATTTATAATATTGTGACAGCACAAAATTTATTACAAATACATAGCAAGGATGAGAGCGTCCACGCTTCAAGTAGCCAGCATTCATAATACATATCATTGCGTTGAAAATAGTGAAATGGGCTACCTTTGATTCAAATACCCAAATATAATGGATCGTACTTCCGTTGGATAGAATTTCATGACACCTTCCGTCCATCTTTGGTTTATGAGAATAGTAGAAATAGTTCAGTCAATAAATTTTACTATTAAATTTTATATCTAGATGGTGAGGCAGCACGAACCATCTCAAACCTGTCTTCCGATAATTATCAGGAAGCTTGGAACTTATAACTCGAACGTTACGATAAAAAGCCCCTATTAATAAGTTATCCCCTCAGAGCATTGTTTAATATAAATTCAATCAGTAACTACAATTCAATCAGTATTACATATCATTGATTATGATTGCTATATATTTTATATATACACATGATATGACTACACGGTTGGCCTAGTGGTTGGAGTGGCCGCCACACCGCTTCCTACTGTGCCAAGTGTTGTGGATTCAAATCCTACATGGGGCAACACTTTGTGTGATCCATAAATTGTTGTTCTAAGTCTGGGTGTACTTTGTGTCCGTTTCATGTATGTTTGGAAAGATCCCCGCGAGATAGGAATGTATATTCCTAATGCGGGAGTTGTCTTAAAAAAAAAAAAGAAAAAAATAATTCAACCAACACAATTTTTGTTTGTGAGTGTTGTGAGTTGGCGTAAATTGTAAAAGGCTGTTGATGAGTTACGTCGTTTGTGTTCAATAAATAAAATCATACTAACCATTATCGACGATGCTACATAGACCGGTGTCGGACACCGATCGATCTCGGAGTCTAAGTTTTGATTTAGTCCTTCTGAAGGCGGACCAGTTCCGCGCCACTGACAAACGGAGGAGACGATTGAACCTACACACAATATAATCATTACTTATTAGGAATGTAAAACGAAAGATGCTGGCATTGCAATTTATCATTTAGTATTTTTACTACTTGAAGCATATTTGTTAGGTTTAATTAATGTACAGAAAACTTCAATCAGAACCATTTAAAGGCCTAAGTCTTTTTTGGGGGTACACTCGTTAGTGGTCAGATGTCCAGCGCTCAGCGCTCCAGATTGGATTAAAGATAGAAAAACCAGTTACAATATACTCTTCCAAAGTAAGCTAAGTAAAAATGGAGAAATGCTAGGTTTTCTTACTAAAGAAAAATGTAATTGAAAAGTAACCTATTAATATAATAAAGAGTCAAGTAGAAGCTGCCCTGGACACACCATTATTGCGGCAAAAGACCCGTGGAGGATTAGAGGATAGCTCGAGAGGCATCACGGGACTCTCTCATGCCGGCTGACGCAGATGATCACTGGAAGACGATGCTTCAGAGATCACCTGTGTCTGATCCGCAAGAAGCCAACGCCGAGTGAATCTACTGCGATTGCCTGACCGTGGACACGGGGCTTCACACGCTGGCAGAATGTCTAGCGTAAATGAAGCAGAGTTGTGATCTCGTGGCGACCATCAGAGTAAGGGTTCTCTCTCAGATGCCCGCCAACTCCTTCATCTCTTTCTGCGAGCAACCTATGCTTGCGAAAGAGAATACATAGCGGAGCCGAGGGAGGTTTAGAACTCTTCCGGTCTGCCAGGCCCGAAAACAGGCCAGGTACCCCAAACGGCTTAGGCGCCTGGCGATCTACATCCTCCATGAGCACAAGTCGGAGGATAACATGTGAGGCTATCTGTCACCCTAGCAGAAGCAGGTCGAGGTGGCGGTGGCGCGCGCTCGAAGGGTAGAACGGGCAACGACAAGCCGTATGTGGTACGAGATACGCTGGAATTTCAGCGAACTCCTTTCTTGGGTACACTGGGTTCCTCGGCTACTAGTACCCGAGTAGCATGCGATTTTTGATCGGTTCGAGTCCGACATAATCACCAGCTGGTAGTGTCCGGGAGATTCTCGCCAAGAAAAAAAAAAAGATGTTTCCTTCCCTTGTGTCTTCTACTTCGTCAGTTGTCTTCTACGTTCAAGTCAGCATTTTAGCAACCCTTAAATCACGTATGTATAGTTTTCATTTGGTATTCCTATGGATATGAAAGTTGATTTATGTTATAATGGCGTTGAAATAAATTATACAACAACAAATAAATATGCATATCGGTATTTACAAACTAAACCTTCGATTCGTTTCTCGGATACCAAAAGCTAAATATAGCTAGATTATTTTTAACTCTTGTAGATTCGCACATAGTCGTTACGCTTGTGTATATCTCATCCCATGTTGTAATACGGCCGGTATATGTATTTACGTTATGAGTAAGTGCCTAAAATGTATTACGACTTGGAAAGCATATTTATATAGAACGTCCTTATAGGTACGCATCTCACGCATACGATACATGCCTACTAAAGATTCATAGTGGATACTACATATTGACGTGATAGGTTTAATAAATATAAAGCAAATTTAGTACTGTTTTGTCTTAACGACGTGTCAATTGCTAGACGGTATACTGATTTAATTTTAGCGTTGCCAAAATGTCGCCAAACATTTTTTTAAACAAAACGAAAACAGCGTTTCTATTGTAACTTTATAATTATTAAGATATTAACTATCTTTTGAACGTACTAATCATTATAAGTGTCCATCTATTTGTTCGTCAAACTGGCCACGATTCTGCCCTTTAACTCTAAATTGATTGATTGAAATACTCTGCTTAGTTTGGGACTAGATAGCGTAGCGAAATATTTATTTATTTAGATTTAGACTGGCTGACTTGCTAAAATGCCACGAGCGATTTGGATATGGGTGAACCAATCAAAAATTGAAGTCGAATATATAAAGACTCTACGGCTGCGCTCTTTAAGTTTTAGATCGCAAATCGATTCGTTGTTTTATGATTCACAATTTAGTATGATGCAGTTGTACCATTGTGGCTCTCGCAGCAGCTATGTTTCTATTCTTTAGTCTGTCAAAATACAAAATTAAGACTACAACAATTGCAGTAATTGGTTACATTTATTAACAAGTAAGTGGTTTTAGAACTAACCCTCAAATAGGGAGTTTTTTTACTTTGAATTAGTAATTTCTGAATAAAGGGGTACTCAAAGCACGATAACGCATTGTGACTTTTGTCCCTAAGCAACGGTAGTATTTGCCATCAGATGAATCGTCCGTTCGCTTTACTATACTTTAAAACAAGAAATAATTTAGTCACATTTATTATAGATTCTTTATTGCCTCTACTCGTCATCATTACTGCTTATAAAGAAAGTTATGGCCTACTATTTGCCTTTCACAGTCAGTTTTCGAATTCAATTTCAATTTATTTAATTTTCATAGTCAAGTGTGAGCTAGCTGTTAGCTGTAGATAGTTTTTAGAGAAAGCTAATAACGACCAGGGATCATTGAACTCAAGGTGAAACAAAACTTACCTCTTTAAGGGAGTATCAGAGCTCTCTGAAGACGAACTTGAACTTGAAGTATCAAAACTGCTTGAATTATTAATGATTTCTCGATACACTTGACAACTTGCACTCTTTTGTATAGTCCTAGTCCTACTAATAGTTTGTCGTTTTTTATTTATAGGATTATGCATGATGTACTATTGTATTACGAAACGTTCACTTTAAAATCTGTTTAAACACTAAACGTGTTGACTATCAGTAGAGAATTTTGTCATTCACATTCTAAATTTAAACAGAGATGTAGACCGGTGGCGCTCTCACCGACCGAATAGCTCTGAGAAACGATTTGACTCACAGTTAATTAGATCAGTTGAAATCGCGCAAATGATGTTTACAACCATCCTAAATTTATGCTCACATTTCTTTCGTAAAACTCTTAAATCAATTCTTCGTGAATCAACGTTATTTTGGAATGCGCTGTTATTCCCGATAAAAGAATTTCAACCGTTTTTTTTGTGTGGTTCATTTAATTAATCCATATAACTTAGTCAATATATAGGGTTCGGTCAACAATATACCAGATATGTTAAATTTAATGTAGCCGTCCAAATTAGTGAGACACGCTTCGATTCTTCTAACACATTCAAGGTAGACAAAGGTCTTTTCTTATGTTTTTTTTTTATATTTATGTAACTCTACTCTGCCCGGAGAAAGCATGAGCACTATCCAAGAGTAGTGGTCACCATACTTATTTCGAATGCAGACAAACAATGCAGCATGGCGACCCCGCACTATGGCGGCCTATTGAGATATTTTTTCATCATTGGGCCTCTGGTCTCGTACTCACCTACGACACACGACAGCACAAATGATTGTGAATGATTTCCTATCTAATTATTTCATCTGCTCTATCACCGAGGTGAAATTCTTAAAAGTGAAAAACCTAAAATGTTCATCGTATCTGTAATACGATAAGAAAATATACGTACATTATACGTAAATTTATCTAATCATGCAACATTAGCTATAATTTTAAATAGTGTGATATATAATTTTAGTAGTTAAAAAAAACCAAAAGTTAAACTTTCTAAAGTTTATTTTAACGCTAACATAAAACCGTCACAATACAATAAAAATGGAAGATGGTTTATTAAAAACCGACCTTGATGTTTGAACTAAATAATTAAAAATAAAATGATACCTTACCAAGATTACAACATCTAACTGCCTATTCGTTATTATTTTAAAGTCCCGTTGAATGCCACAATATTTTACTGTATAATTTTACAATTTTGAGAAGACATCATATGGCAATCACTCGGTGACACACGCAAAACATTTTTCGTTGGGAACAAGTTCATACATTCTAAAGAAATTAATTCGGTGTCGTTCACATAAACTACGCGGAAATATTTAGCTTAACTATATAATCTTAGTCTAAGGTGCTCTCAGTAGTACGGCCGGCGTGGGTTATTCTGTAAAAAGAAAATGTCATTAATGCTATGTCCATTTATATAATCAGTTTGCAGAGTGCACAGAAAGTTAAAAGGCCTTTTCGAGTTACAATCATATGACCTTGACTTTCTCGACCTTAAACTCCTGATCCATTGGTATAGGCAATATCCTTTTCATTCTACTAGCTTCCGTTCTTACCAAATGATCCAGTACATAATCTTTTATTCCCATGCCCTATGTATTGAATGACAACAAATTGTAGTAGATCAAATGTGATTGTTTACTATTCTGTTTCTACGCCTTTGAGAATACGGCCTATGAGCATATGCCCCACTATATTTAAATCCGTTGGTGATTTTTGACCGATTACGGCGAAGTCAAAAGGAAGACTAGACTATCAAAACTTTTATAGATTTGTCAGTCTAAACTACAGAAACGACATTAATGAGCGAGATGTCAATACATTTGTAATGAGGGCCCGAGTGACATGTATAAATTTTGACAAAGATTTTACTTTTCACCTAGTTGGATTATAGTTTTTTAAACATTTTCGTGTTCCCTTATTACCTAAGTGCTTCGCTCTATCCGTTTAAGGTTATGATTGTATGCAAGACCTTCACGAATTAATTCGGTCATGACCTTAACCCTCTTACAAAAATGCACTTAACGGATTTACAAATCTGTTAAAAGTTTAAAACAACTACAGGAAACTTTAAGACAATAGACCAAATTTCTAAAGAACAATAAAGGATACAAAATCAGCCAATCAAGCTTGACGGAACTCATCAGCAGCCTTTAACAGTGTACTGCTAGACAAAGCGCTCTGTTGAGAAAGAAGCTTTTGGCCTACTTTACCACGCTGGCCAGAAGGCAGTAATATTGTCCAGCATAATCACCTCCGTTAGTAGCCTCTTCCAACACTCGTGGAATAAAATAGAGTGGTCTCACTCCGTATTGTCAATGCATCATTATACGATCAGTTAGAGTACACATTTGATAATATTTATCAGCTTATCGGATATACGGACACGAGGCATAACACGTTTCTTGTTGCGTCTTCGTGAATATATTTCAATAATAGAACTATATACATATATTTTAATAGCCTTACAAGTTCATTGTCATCAGTTTGGCATGAGACTGAACTACCGTAAGTCGTGTAACCCGTGAACACGTGTGCAAAACGAAAAGTTGGGTTTACATTTTTGAAATTATCATTATTAAATTTGAGTGGATTTTGAAATTAGAATTATTTTATTGTAAGTTTAAATTGTAGACCTATAAGTTCTGTTAAATCCAGGAATATTTGTTGTTAACTACACAATAGACTGAGGTTTTTACTGAGATGGGCCTTCTACAATCTATTTGAGATGACTCATATTGATAACAAAAACATAAACAAACAAACAACAACCCATAATGTCCCACTGCTGGGCTCGGGTCTCCTCTCAGGAGAGGGTTAAGGCCATACGTCCCCACGCTGGCCAAGTGCGGGTTGGGGACTGGCAAGAATACGTTGTGGCTACGTAAATCTTGCCGTTGGATGTTTTTAAGCCGCCCGAAGGCCTCCAACTAAGCTTCACGACTGTTATCATATGATAACAACCGGGACCGACTGCTTAACGTGACCTCCGAATCACGGAGAGGCTCATGGTAACATGCCACCAGCGGTCACCCATCCAAGTACTGACCGCGCCATCGTTGCTTACCCTCGATGATTGTTTCTAATCACCGAGTGCAACTGGGCTATGAGCGCCTCGACATCGACAAAAACATATTATATTTAAACTAGCTGACCCGGCGAACTCCGTACCACCATATTCATTTGCGTGAAAATTTCCTGTATTACCGAAAAAATTATTTAAGTAGCCCCGTGCTAACTTCCCGCAGGGCCGCAGTGTAAATGACTAAGCTGCCTAAGAAAACATGACACCTCCAGTTTTCCTTTATTTATTTTTTTATACAAACGTTGTCCTGACTATAACAAAGATATAAAGAAAAGTATTATCCAATTTGGTGCAGTCGATCTAAAGTTATGCGCGTACAAACATTTTTTGATACATTTTATATAGATAAATAGATGTATAAATAGATAAGAACTATTACATAGTCAGTGCGTCATGCAATGTTAATGTGTCACCTTAATCTTGATTAAGTTTGTGTTTCGTATGACAACTTGTTTTAAAGTATAATTTATTTTCGGTATAGAATAAGGAAATTGACTTGCCTAAACCTTGGTAGTTGAAATATTGTTGTAGGTAATTACTGGTCAACTAAATTTTAAACTTAATTCCATAATATTCTTAATTCCATATTATTCTTATACTGTGTTCTTTTTTCAAAAGATTATTTAATTACTACTATTAAGTATAATTTGCTATCTTGGAGCTATATTTGATGATGGAGCAAGGAGGTAGACAAGTTGAGAATGAAATTCTTCTATGACTCGGTATCTATGCATATATATATGCATATATATATGCATAGATACCGAGTCATNATATATATATCTGGCTATAATATATATGGCTCAGAACTATTACTAGACTGTTACTAGAGTTAAGTAAATTGTAGGTACTTACCAAAGGATTTGGTCTAAACCGATAAGCGAGCATCATTCGCTTGCGGTAAGCATCGAACTCGTCATCTTCCGGAGATACTACGTCGGACGTGTTAGCGCCAAGCCCTAAGTTGGACACAGGCTGATTTGCTCTGCAGAACAACAATCATCCTTACAATTACTTTATTCTTAACATGACGATTTCGTTTTCTATGCTAATAACTATTATAGTTTTATTGCGATTGTAATACGTCAGATTCTATTGTGTTTTGAATACGTTATCTGTGTATATTTGTTCAAAACAAAATGTTTTTATAACCTTATTTGTCATTCAATAAGGAATGTTGATTCATTATGAATAAAGTCGTTTAGCGACAGCATGAAATGGAAATTGCTATTTGGGAATATAAAGCGTATGGACAGTAAAATTAAAAAAAAAATATTTGACACTTAAGGGATTTATATAAGTTATAATACATATAAGTAAATAAGTTTTTATTTATACCATATGAGTGCCCCCTATTGAGAATAATTTATATTCTAAATTATTATTGATTATTTCTAAAACTGCTTTAGTGGATAAAAATTTTTAAATTTAATATTTTATAGACATACGATTATTATTTATTAGTAGCCCGCCCCGATTTCGCGCGGGTACTTTACGGAAAATATAATATGGCCTATGTTACCCCGAGAGATATGCGGCATAATTTTTTCTGACGCCTTCAACAAACACACAGTTTAGCCAAAATACTCAATATTTTTTTTAATAATATACGACAACCTTCCTCAAGAATCACTTTATATATTGGTAAAAACCCGCATCAAAATCCGTGCAGTAACTCTTCGAACAGACTGATAGACGCGGCGATTTGTTTTATAATATGTAATGATATAGCTTATATGTCAATAGCTGCGTAGTTATTAATTTTGGGATCTAGGAAGTATGTTTTGATACTGTTGGTATTCCGAAAAACGAAATATATGATAAAAATATTATTATTATTTTTTATATTTAAGCTGCCAAAATGACTCTGCCCTGCCTGATGGAAAGCATGAGCAGAATCCAAGAGTGGTGGTCACAATCCTCAATGCGAAAAAGAACAATGCAGCATGGTGACCCACACTATGGCGGCCTGGGGGGAAGGGGGATGGTAAGGGGGATAGGGGGCGTTGGATTGGGGTATGGGCCTCCGGTATCCTCACTCACTCGATGAAACACAGCGTAAGCGCTGTTTCACACCGGTTTTATGTGAGGCCGTGGTATCACTCCGGTCGAGCCCGCCCATTCATGCCGAAGCGTGGCTCTCCCACTTTGATGATAATACTTTATATTACTACTTTCCGACTATCGTTTTATTTTTGATCAAAATGAAATGCGTCATTTTAAACCCTACATTACGTTTTAATTCTAGCACCATTTAAAATTGCCAGTATACAAGTAACATACTGCAATAGTGGGTGGCTGCAACAACGGTCTACAGTCACATCCCCTGCTAAGAGAACACTCCTTTTGTGTTTGAATAATTTAACTGTACTATGTAAGTGCAAAAATTATAACATTGTTATACTTGTTTATAGGTTCGACTATTCCTGAGCCTTCAGCGCCGAGGCCTTGCCCTTCAGTCCATCCAAGTTTCTGAAGCATTTTGAAACCTGAAACCAAATGTAACTCCATAGTTGCGAATAGCTAATAACGTTGCCAATTTAGTTTGCAAACCACAAAAAATTTGTTTTGTCCGGTTAAACGAAGTTCTAAATGTCAAAATTTTACTAAGAGCAGATAAATCACAGCATAAAACTTATCTTAACACATTATAGAAATCGCTTCACTAGAATAAGAGAATAGCACGTGTTTTTATTTAAAATGAAAATTGCACTCTTACTGGGACGCAATTTATATTTAACAGAAAGTATCATTTCATAACAATTTTAAAATTAACGCCAGTAACTGAAAAAAACCTAGAAAAACGTTGCTTATTTGCACTTTGCACTCATTAAACATGAATTGGCATTCAAGAGAAGCGACGACGTTTACAAATTACGCTTGTAGGTAAATAAAAAGAGGGCCAATGCCAAAGATTATTCATTTTAACACTTAAACGCACATACCGACATTGTCCTCCTTCAGTTTGAATTCTTTGTAATCGCTCAAGTCTGGCTCTTTGCCACTTTTCACCGCCGAATACTTCTCCATAAATCTGAAATATGTCATGTATTAACAATTTAAATGGAAAAAAAACAGTACCCAGATAATTGTAAATTGAAGCAAGTGTTGGTACGTGTCCCACATCTTTCAATTTAATGTAATTTAAAAGAAGGGAGATATCTGGTGGTAGTTAAAAAAAATAACCGATCGTTCAACCATGACCAATGAGATTTCGAGTATTTGTAATTCGTATGAAACGACAATTTATCGAAACGTGATTGGTCACAGAGGGGTGGGACTTGATCAATGCGTCACTATTCTTTAAACGCGAATGAACTGTAGTTACCTTTTTCTCTTTAGTCACGTCAATCTCTTAAATGTGTATTTTATAATGTAAGAATTAACATCTACTCCTCTTCCTCCTCCACCTCATTTTTAGTTCAGAAGTAGAGTACTAAGTAGGCTCACAAAGTACCTACTGTTGTACTTACTTTTTAAGTTCCTCAGGTGGTAAGAAATCCCCAATGTGATGTTTACCAGCTGCTTGTTTGGTCAACTCGGTGGCCCATTTCTCTGTTGCATTCATTTCCTTTGCTCGCAACCTAAATTAAAACAATATGGTTTTAATTCAAAGTGAATAGAAATTTCTCCTATTCCCTATACCGACTAATCTGGTCTGCGTGGTATATATACAAGTTTTATTAGTGTACTAATATAGTTGAATGTATGTATATTTATATATGTATATATTTGTGTTTGTATTTAAGACATATGTATCCTATATGTGTTTATGTATGTTTACGTATTTCTTTCATTCTTTTGTGTACTGTTTGCAGTTAGTTTCATACGGAAAACTCTGTGCACCACCTATCTTACAAGATTTCTACACCACCCTAAGGTTGACTGGAAGAGAATGCCTTGGGCATTAAGTCCGCCATTGTACAAAGGTGCATAAAGTTTTAAATAAATAAATATCGGCTAAAGCATCATTTCTAAGAAGAGATGAATATTCAACAGTGGATTGCTAAGGCGAAAGGAAGATGATGAATCGAAATGTAATTATGTAATAATAATAATGTCATGTGTCACTGAACGCATTGAATTTCAGAAGCAAAAAGTTTATACATGGGCAAATAGAATAAGGCTGTATAGAAAGCGTATAGATCGGTATAATTAGAATCGCATATTCCAAAAAAATGAGAAGTGCAAATGGGAGAACCCGAGTCCGTGTGTGAGTGATGGACAAGTCCCAGATGAAAACGCCACAAATTCGTTTTGGCGTAACATCTGCTCAGTGCCCATCATTCACACAGAAGGTATCTGGATGTTGAGCGCTCATGTGAGCCTTTATTACATATGGAATCTGTTATTATCGAAAAAGAGGATATAAGTTGTGCGGTCCGTTAATTAGCGAACTAGAAAGCACCTGGTCCGGATGGACTGCACAACTTTTGGCTTAAGTGGTTCCGAAGATCAGGTGCGTGTTTAGCATTTCAATTCCAAACAGCATTGGATTCATTACGACAATTTTTAACAACTGGCATAACCCACTTACCTTACAAATTTTAGGCCCATAACTTGCTTACCAACTTTATACAAACTTCTGACATCTATTCTGAGACTCAAAATTAACAGCATATTAATAACAATTCGATACGTTCAGTTTCTCAGAATGGATGTAGAAGTCGAACCCGTGGCACTAAAGAGCTTCTTATCACAGATATGACCATTAGCCAGCAGGTGCGTCGTAATCGTAGGAACCTGACGACATGCTGGATAGATTACAAGAAGGCATATGACTCGGTTCCACATACATGGCTTTTGAGGGTGCTTGAGTTGTGTAAAATTGATACAACTCTGTGCACTTTCTTGAAGTCATGTATGGGATAACGGAAAACAGTTCTTAGCTGTCCTGGGTGTCGGCAGACTGCGGTTAAAAAAATCGAGCCGGGCATCTTTCAAGGTGACAGTCTAAGTCTCTTGTGGTTTTGTCTGGCTTTGAACCCTCTAAGTACTCTATTAGAGGGTTCAGGGTTGGGATATAGGTTTCAGAAAGATGAACGACTATCTTACATCTTTTATATAGATGATTTGAAACTACTCGCCCCCACTAAATTACAATTGACAGCGTTGCTAAAGGTCACGGAAAACTTTAGTAATTCTATCAAAATAGAATTTGGTGTAGACAAGTGCGCAGTCATGTATGATAAAAAAGATGTAATTGTAGAATCTGAAAGAATAGAGCCTTCAGATTCCACAAAACTCAGATCTCTATCTGCAACCGAAACCTATAAATATCTAGGGTTTTCACAGTCCTTGGGAATACCAGAATCTAACATGAAGCAAACATTGCAGGAACGCTTCTTTGGCCGCCTGAAAAAATACTTAAAATCCTTTATCAGGGGTAATAAGGTGCGAGCCTGCAATAGTTGGGTCATGCCGGTTCTGATGTATTCCTTTGGTGTACTTACATAAACTCAGACCGAATAAGATGCCCTTGACAGGGGAGTCCGTACATTGCTGAATACATTTCGAATGCACCACCCGCGTTCATCGGTTATGAGATTGTATATCCCGCGAAAGTATGGAGGTCGTGGTCTATTGGTCGAGGCCCTTAATGGGCTCGAAATAGACTTCAAAGCATCGGCCTCTTGGCTACGGTATGGTGATCTCTTCGGAGAAACCGAAGGTTTTGTTTGTGCGATAATAGACGAAGTTATCATGACGAATAACTATCGGAAGTATGTCCTAAAGGATGGTACGGTTGATATCTGTCGGGCATGTCACCGTCCCGGAGAATTAGGCATATTATTTCTGGTTGTTCTCGTCTTGCTAACGGCGAATATTTCTACACGCACAACCAAGTAGCCAGGATAGTACATCAACAGCTTGGCCTTAAATACAAACTTGTAAATCCAGAGGTGCAGGTATGTGCCCGATCCAGTTCTCGAAAATGGTCGTGCTACGTTATATTGGGATCGATCTGTTATCACAGACAGGACTATTGTTGCCAATAAGCCTGATATTGTGGTGATAGATCGATCAGCGCCGCGCAATGATTTTCGACATCGCCGTTTCTCATGACGAGAATCTCGTTAAAGTTGAAAAAGAAAAACCATTAAAATATTTGGATTTATCCCACGAGATTGTCGATATGTGTAGTGTACGTTCGGCGATCATTGTTCCGATAGTCATATCTGCTCATGGGTGGATTGCCGAAAGCCTCTGCCAACACCTCAAGAGGCTCACGTGTTAAACGGTTAAAAATCTAAATCTGGACCTTTTGATATGCTCTGGTTATTTGAACTAGGAGCAACATCTTCTGGTGTTATTTTACTGCTCAAATTCAGTTCAAAATCTCCTGATTTTGTCTGAATGTTTAAACTTGAAGAAGCAACCTCACTGTAGGAGCTTTAAGTTACGTTTCTTAGAACAGTTTCACTAATATCTACTGGAGTACTCGGTGACAAAGTGAGTGAAGTGGAGTTACTGGCATAATCTGTTTCTGATGATGAATAAGGGTATTTTGCCATTAAAACAGTAAAACTACTATAACATTGTCTATGATAACCATCTGTCTTATTTATTTGCGTGGGCAGCTCAATGTCACTGTACTTTAATTTATATTTCACTCGTACACTTAAAACTTGCTGACATTTGTTTAGTTTATCACCCACGGAAAGTATTATGTTATCGTTATGTCCTTTACAAAAAATACATTTTATTTTATCACTGGCCATTGTAACCAAATTAAAAAATAAACATTAAAATCAAAACAAAAACAAACATGTGACATTAGACTGACGTCATCTTGCAATCTTGCCTGTCACGCCACTGTCGTTGTCTATCTCTTTCGCGCCTTTAGCTGTCTCTCTCGGACTATTAGCATCATACTTCTCATGACTTTTTAATTTTAATTCAAGACTTAACAATCGAATTAATGTCTGGCAAATTTATGTTAAGTTTTTCTTATATTTAAATAACATAATATTAAAATTACAGACATAATAAAATACTTTGAAACTTTATAAAAAAAAAAATCGCGTGTGGCACATAGTTAGCATTGTCAAAAATGTCTGGCAATAAAAAAAGTATGTCAGGTAGACTTATTTAAAAACTAAAAAATTAAAAATTACGCCTTCTAAAATATTTTTAAAATACAGGATTTATACCTGGACAGGTAGGATGCGCACTAATGAACGCAACCGCTACCGCCAGCCAGATAACCCAGATTCTAACCGAAAGTGCAAGAAGGACGACATATCACAAAAACAGCTGACCTAAAATTCTTTCTCGAACACGTTGCTAGCTCCTATACCACAACAGATAAAGGACATGTGCATTCCGACGAAGGTGGATAGGTAAACACTTCAGTTTTTTACGATAATCGGATATGTGATCATATTTCCGTAATCCGAATATGAATCTTTTAGACAGGTTTTGGAGTCTCAAGCTTATTGAATTGGTCTTCAGTGATCTAAATAATTGGCATCAACATAATCAAGGATAGGGAAAGAAGGGATTGTGTGATAGCAATCTTGGTAGAGGTAGGTAGGAAGTTGTATAGTCTGCCCAAGGACCCTACAGTGAAAACATTTTGTGACTCAGCTTCTGCAACTGATGCCCCAGCATAAGGTTCTGTCGATATATATTCCCAGGTTCTTTTCACCATACGGAATGGGTGTGCCATCACAAGATTTGAGGCAACGACAGAGTCTTGGATGGGTTAATCTTCTAGGTTCTTGGATGGGTCATTCTTCTCATATAATATTCATGTGTTTAATAAATATTTATTACGATCATCA
Organism: Hyphantria cunea; assembly: GCA_003709505.1. Lineage (NCBI taxonomy): Eukaryota > Metazoa > Arthropoda > Insecta > Lepidoptera > Erebidae > Hyphantria > Hyphantria cunea. The sequence continues at coordinate 2,059,065 of PKRV01000116.1, forward strand.
TCATTTCAGCTGAAAGACGTCCACTACTTTACATGGACCTCCCCCAAGGCTCCCTATAACAATCGGTCCTATGTTGCCTGCATCCAGCAGGTGCCTGTGATCCTCAGGTCGTCGGACCACCTAGTCTATTTACCTTGTAACCTTGCCTACCCGCGCCTCTGTTCAGTACGTAAATAAAGTTCAAGGTAAAGTTTATGAGTATTGTAGGAGTTAATCTATGGATTTACAGAACTAATTTAGAAAATTATTTTTCCAATAGAAAGCTACATTATTTGTGGGTGGGTGAAAAATAATTACCGCGGTATGCGACATACAAACGGGCGGAGTCGCGAACAAAGAATAGTGTTAAATATAATGAACTGAGGTTATTATCAAAAATATAATTACTGTTAAAGACGCAAAACTATTTTAATGGTATTGTGTTAGTTACAATACCAATTTTTTTTATAATTTTATATTCACGAAATTTATTAATTTTCCAACTACGGTGACCATTTGTTCTAATGAAATCATCTTACCGTATACATAAATAAACATCACGTGTAAGTAAGAGACAGCGCCACCTGTTGCATTGTGATTCATAACACGCTTACACTATGTGCCAAAAATGCATTAATTCACTGACATAATTTCTGATAATATAAAAGTTATGTTTTCACCATTGTCAAAAGTAAATCATGTCTAATAATATTAGCTTGGCGCTCATAGTCCAGTTGCACTCGGAGCTCGGTGCTTAAAAACAATCACCGAGGGTAAGTAACGACGGCGCGGTCAGTACCTGGATGGGTGACCGCTACTGGCATATTACCATAAGCGTCTCCGTGATTCGCGGGTCACGTTAAGCAGTCGGTCCCGGTTGTTATTATAGGATAACAATCTTGAAGCTCGGCTTAAAAACATCCAACGGCAAGATTACATAGCCACAACGTGTCTTGCCAGTTCCCAACCCGCACTCGGCTAACGTGGAGACGTATGGCCTTAACCCTCTCCTAAGAGGAGACCCAAGCCCAGCAGTGGGACGTTATGGATTATTGATGATAATGATTGATGAATATTAGCTTATATGTAAGTCCAGACTGTACTGTACTGTTCTGTGTTTCACAGAACCAGTTTTTGAGGTGAGTCTTGGGGTAAGCTATGTCCAGCAAAGGTCGTGAGTGTGTAAACTGAACTGAGTGTGTGAACTAAACTGAGTATTCAATTACGATATTCTGTTTATTTATATTAAAGCTTTGAGATATACCTATATTATTTTTAACGAGAAGCACTGATTTTTGCTAGAAGCAACCCGTTCTCAACATGACACATTTTCGCAATTCATTCTGAGAAACTATCTAGGTTAATACTTGTTCTCTATACCAATTAACAGGTTTTATTGGAAACAAGAAATTACAAGAGAATATGAATCACGTAGAATGGGACTATGATATAATGGCGTGCAATGGGTGAGGACCATGTCAAGCAGTGGACTGCGATAGATGATGACGTAGAATAGAAGTTCAGAACAATATTGTAAAGTCGAAAGAATGAAAATGAAAGGGAATAATAGCTTGCCTAAATTAAAATGTAAGGGAATAACAGCTTGCCTGAATGAAAATGAATGAACGAATGAATCTAAATCTGAAAGTTCATGAGTTTTAGATTATGTGACATGGGGACATATTAAATTAAACTATTTTTAAAAAAGTTGTGGATTTATTTAGACTTATTTGGTTAAACAGGGGTGATTGATGTATTAGCATTATCAATTATTAGTAGGACTTACTTATGTTCCCAGGTCCCCTCTGAAGTATCTTCATCGCTGTCATATTCATATTTATATTTGCCAGCGGCTGCTAAACGTTCTACCTCCTGTCTTTTCTTTAACATGTCCTGGGCGAATAGAGAATAATATTATATTACTAGTTAGGCTACGCAACTTTGTATGCGTCTCATTCAATCAAGTTTGGTTCCAATTCGCGTGATGTTAGCTATCCTGTCTTAAGCTCGCCAGCAAAATAAACATGTTTAAAGGAAAAACTTGAAAATCGGTTATTTACTTTCGGAGTTGATCGTGAGCAACGACGTGACAATAGAATTACAAAAAGTGCAAAAATAGCAGTATGGGGTTGAATTCTATATTCAAAATTCGAAAGTAACTTTGTTTGCCTATTAAACTTTTAGGGCTGCACCTTGCACCTGACACCGATTTCAATGAAATTTGACATGAAGACACTTTGTGCCTTGATAAAGGAATAGGCTTTTTACCGCGATAATCGACAAACATTCGTAAAATCTAGTTCGTATATAAAAATGATTACCTGATAAAGGAGATTCAGTTTAAAGTTATCTTCACACTTTTTCCAGTCTTCACCGCTCAAGTTAGTGGTGCCATAGTTAGTCATAGCATACTGCATCAAAGCCTGGTTGCTGCGATGTAAGGCACTGAGTCTTATACCTTCTTCATCAATCTTTGCCAAGTCTAATAAATTAAGAAGTTAATTGTAATTTTATCATTCATAAGGAAAGTTTTTATTTTAACTCGAAAGGTATAAAGGTATTCATATCCTCAGCTGTATGTATCCTAGTGATAATGTATTGATAATGATCAAATTCCGAGTACAATCAGTGAGTAAGATATATTGATTTTAAAAATCGCAAGCTGTTTATAAATATAGCAGCATGTTTCATAAAGATATCATTTCATGAAGATAGATATACTTTTAAACGTTTCGAAAGTGCCTTAAGAGGCCGACTTCATATATTTTGATACAAAATCAATTTTTTTTACTACTTAGGTACATTACTTTTATTCAAATTATAACAATGAAAATGAATCAGAAAATATATGTATATGTGTGTATGTGTATGTGTGTGTGTGTGAGTGGAACTCTTGGAAACATTATTTATTTGACTACCTTGGTGGCGCAGTGGTAGCGTATGGGACTGCTTGAGGTCTCGGGTTCGATTCCTGAGTCGGATCAAATGTTTGTGTGATCTGCGAATATTTGTTTCGGAGTTTGGGTGTTTTCTATGTATAACAAGTACGTTACAAAAAAAGTATATAACTATATATATATAGCTTTGCGTAGCTTGGTACTAGATGGCGTGGTGTGTTAGATGTCTGAAACATTTATTTATTAATTATTTATTTCTACATCTACTAGATATAGAAATAAATAATAAATAAATAAATGTTTCAGACATCATAAGTTGGCAGATCATACAAATATTTAGCCCGACCCGGGGATCGAACCCGATACCTCAAACACAACAGTCACATACGCTACCACTGCGCCAACAAGGCTTATGGCTGCATTCTATGTTTTTTCTTGTCCTGTTGAATAAATATTCTTTCATGGCAAAAGACGTGGAGAAAGTTTTAGAGGAAGTTAACAAATATAAAAGTACAGAACAACCAAAGAAAAGGTGGATAAACTGCAAGAAAGTGAACATATCTAAGAAGAGAGTAAGCAGTGAACGAGTGATAAAGGAGAATGTAAAAAAATCATTGCACTGACCTCAAATAGAGTTGAAAAAAGGGTAACAAGATAATAATAAGGGGGCAACCGCAAATGAGTAGCTGTGTCACCTGACTACATACATATACAAGAATCTTGGCAAATACAAATTCGATTATTCAATTACAAAAAAAGTTTTAATTACCTGACTGCGTAAGTAGGAGGGTTATGATATTTGAGTATATTTCTTTGGCACGCCCTAGAGCTTAAAAGGCTTGTCGTATTTTTTATGTGAGTGGAGTCAATAGATTCGTCTTAGTCGTGAGAGTGACACCGGGTCGATTTGGGGATCAAAATTTAAAAAAAATATATGATCCCCAAATTGTTGTTCTGAGCATAGGCTTTCTTTGTATGCGTTAAATGAATGGTTTTTTTGAAGTCCCCCACGATACAGGAATTATTCCTAGTATGGAAGTTGTCTTTATTAAAGTTTTCAGCTTATGCTCTATACAGATAAGACTTACTTTTTGAGACAAATAAAAACTCAATAAATGTATACATGTAATTGAATTGTGGCGTAATTATCGTATTACACATTACGATTCTAGGCAAAGGAATTGAATCAAATGCTTGTAATAAGTGTTTGTTGAGACATACCCGGTCCGCTGCCTTGCCCAACACTAGACGGTAGAGGCGCAACTATGCCTGGAGGTTTAATATCAGCCATTGGTGGATTATCACTCCATCGAGATTTCTTTTTTTTGCGTTTCTCTCTTTTGCTGTCGGATTCTTCATCACTTTGAGAGCTAGCTTGCTCACGTTTGAAAGAGTGTTGTGAACGCTGATGTAAATAGCTGGAAAAATATGTCCCAGTTTAGTTTGAAGGTTGAGTTTCGGGATTTGTATGCAGTTATAGAATTATATTCCCAAAATAATTTTTCTTGGTTAATAAACATTTAGATGAAGGGAAAAGATGTGAATTAGCAAGGAGTAATGGTTGAAAAAATAATCATCCCAATTCATGAACCATACTCAAACAGAATGTGACGAAACGAAAGTGTAATCCTTAAATCTTATGTAAAAATAAAAAAGTATAAATTTGAGTTAGAAGTAAAGAGTGATCTACATATATAAAAAAAACTTAAAAGCACAAAACGAATCTAAATACCGAATGTTAGCCAAATCATTGAAAAATCTATGATGGGTTTACCATACATTCTTTTAAAATAGGCTATAAGGAAGTTTCTTGCAGTTGGTAAAATTAAAAAAGCTAAATATGAAAGTAATTTATACCTGTCTCTATCATCTGTACAATATGTTTTATCATCATTACTCTCATCATCCTCCAAGCTGAATTCAGGCTCATATTTGTCCTCCGGTTTTACCTCAGGCTTTTTATCCTCTTGTTCACTTCTGTATTTAACAATTAGTTCCCTGAACGCCTTATACTCTTTCGAGTCAGTGTTGTGCAGAAACCTGTAAGAATTTGCTTTATGCTATTACCTCGTACAGTGCGTAAACCAAAACAAAGGATGTTTTGTTTAAGGCCTTATTCATCCCGGAACTAGCCTGATAGAACCGTGCAGTAAACACTTCTAATCAGTTACTGCTACATAAAATTCATATTAACTTGGTTTTAGGATCTAAAACTACATGGAGTTTCTACTCTAATCTGTATGACAACATTATTATAAGAAACGTAATGATTGACTAATTATGTATCATTGTGTAAGATGTGTACGGCGCAACTACTATAAATTTACCACACAGTTCTATGATAATTGCGAGAAAAAATTTAAAATATTAAAAAGAATACAGCACGTATCCTCCTGTCGGGATCAAAATATTTTTACCACAAGGACTGATCTTGTGTGTGTATTGCTTTCAGCACATTTTCCCAATGGTCACCGTTGGACGCGACTTCGGAGGCGGCGCGATGGACGGCGGGCGGCAACGAATCTGCGAGAACTACACACCACGAGTCAAAATATGTCTGCTGTCGAACCACGAACACACTCCTACCAATAACCACATATCAATCCCAATTGATACATCTATTACAATAAATAACAAATAAAATACTTATTACTCAGGAATTTTAAAAACATTTATTCACAGGACATTAAAGTCATTAGATATGCACATTACTATTTCAGAAAAAAAAGTCTCAAATTGTAAATATACAAACTACCTCTTTATTGTGAATATATACAGACAAGTTTAAGCTTTAAAGTAAATTATAAAGAATTACACAGTACTATTGCAACATGAAAAGATCAATATGTTTCAAACGGTAAAAAATTTATGACCCTGTCTATTTATATGTATACCTGTTGGGATTGATTTTGGCATTTGTGTAACCGATTATTACTGGTACTGAGTTTACAGGTCTAAGCTTTGTGATATACAATGTAATTAATTTGTATTCATAATTTATGACTAAATTTTAAGGGTAAATATACTAAATTTAAAAAACGTATATTAAAATTATTCATTAAATCATTTTTTGTATTTTTACATATCAGAAAGCTTATGTATCGTATCAGTCATCAAAACTACCTTTGCGTCATTATGGCAAAAAGCGATAATAATACAAGGGCGAATGTAAATCTCACATCGCATAATCTTTACCTAGATTTGAAGACTTGAAGCCGGAGTTCCTATCTTGGTCCTTCTTTGACAACTGATTCATCGGTGATGGCATATTTCCAGGTTCCTTAGAAGTAGACGACTTGTCAAACGGTTTTGAATCCGACATATGACCAAGTGGAGGTAAGGGAGGGTTGTGTGGCATGAATGGCATAGGAGGACCATTTCCATTGCCGAAATTTGGTGGACCACTAGGTGGGAATGGAGGACGTGGTCCCATAAAAGGCATGTTGCCGTTGTTCATAGAATTTGGAGGACCGTTAGGTCCCATCATAGGATTTGGGAATGGAGGACCGAAGAACGGAGGCATAGGACCATTAGGTCCATTAGGACCACACATGTTAGGAGGCATAGGGCCACAAGGTCCATTAGGACCCATAAAGAAATTAGGTGGGCAAGGAGGACCACCCATAAAGGGTGGCATAGGACCACCAGGAGGCATTGGTGGCATAGGTCCCCTTGGACCCATTAATGGTCCGGGTCCCATGTTAGGACGTGGTCCTACATTAGATCCTGGACCCATATTTGGCCCTGGACCCATATTCGATCCGGGTCCCATAGGTCCCATTCCCGGTCCAGGCCCTAAATTAGGTCCATGGCCCATGTTAGAACCAAGACCCATGTTTGGGCCAGGCCCCATAGACGATGGACACATATTAGGACCAGGGCCCATGTTAGGTCCAGGGCCCATATTCGGACCCGGGCCCATATTCGGTCCCGGGCCCATATTCGGTCCCGGACCCATATTTGGACCCGGACCCATATTTGGACCCGGACCCATATTTGGACCCTGGCCCATATTGGGCCCTGAACCCATGTTTTGAACAGGTCCCATTTTTTGGCCAGATCCCATTCCGGGTCCAGGGCCCATGAGACTTGGATCCATTAGACCTGGAGGCATGGGTGGAAGTCCCATAGGAGTAGCTGCAATATTACTGGGTGGTTCATTAGAATCAGCATCTTCGTCTGAATTTGGCGACATCATCCATGGCTTATGATCGGAGTCTGAGGATTGATTTGTAGGTGGCATTACAGGAATTTGCATTAGAGCTGGGATATTATGAGAGCTGCCCTTGTTGTCAACAAATTTCTTTCTATCTTCAACCACTGGTGTAATTGGACTATGGGGACGATTGCGCGAGTCCCTGCGATTGTCGTTCCATCGACGATGTTTGTCTCTGTAAAAATAAAAGTTAGAGCCATAGTAATAATATAAAAGAAATAATAATATTTCGTACATCTGACTCACAACTATATTAAGAGTTTATGAGTTTTAGACTACTGAAATAAATGGATATCAAAGGTAGAAAATACAAAACTCTGAAACAAATATTTGCAGATCATACAAATGTTTGGTCGGACATGCACTGTATAAAAGGTGTATTTACATTAGCATGTTGTTATGGTCGGCTGTAATGGTAGATCTATTTAGATCCATAAAGTATGTAATGTAATATAAGTAATAAAAAGATCAATTCAGATCTACCATTACCATTACTAAATGTGAAAATGGTAGTTGATAAAAAAAACAAGAACAATTAAATAATATAACATCCAAAAGATTTAACTCTAACACTAAAATTTTTTGATTCAGTTGTTTCTGGGGCGGACCCTGTTAAGAGACATGATATGCTGATGGAAATAGACATATCAACTAACCTTTGTACCACCTGTAGTAAATAATATTGCATAGAGAGTACATGGAAATCATTTTGATATTTTGAAAAATATCGCTGAACATGTCAAAACAGTGCTTGGTTATCTAGCTTACTGATTCTGATTGGATCAACCAGAACAAATAAATAAATAAATATTTCAGACATCTTTTACACACAAAGCCATCCAGTCTCAAGCTAAACAGAGCTTGTGTTATGGGTACTAGATTACTGATATAAATACATATATACTTTTTTTGTGATTAGATACATATTATACATAGAAAACACCCAAACTGCAAACAAATATTTGCAGATCATACAAACATTTGGTCTGACCCGGGTATTAATAAATAAAATAATAACTAATAAATATTTTCAGACATTTTAACACAGAACGCCATCTAGTCCCAAACTAAGCAGAGCTTGTACTTTGGATACTAGACAAATGATATTATTACATATATACGCTTTTTTTTGTCAATACATACATATTATACATAGAAAATACCCAAACTCCGAAACATATATTTGCAGATCATACAAACATTTGGTCCGACCCAGGATTTGAACCCAAGCCTGAACCTCAGGCACAGCAGTCGCATATGCTACCTCTGTGCACCGCTAATAGTGTGACAAGTACATTGTTTTGTTCTTTGTTTGGGAGTAATTATCGCCAGTTGGTTTAACATAGAACAGGTTCTAATCAATTTGGAATCAGTTGGCTATGTGTAAGATGTTTCAGGTTAGTTTTGTTCCATAAATTATTATAAACAAACATATATTATAAGACACAGATCCTATGCACCAAAAATAATCCAATGATAAAAAATACACAAGCATTTGAAACCTTACTTAATGAGTATGAAAGTGAGGATTTATTCCAATATAAACATGATATTTACCTTTGTCCTTTATCACCCGATTTTCTCCTCTCATCATTCTTAGGTGGTATATACTCTTTATCATGCTCTTCTTCATTTTGACCCTGTTCATAGGTTTCTTTGGTGACTACCTCCTCATTTTGCTTCTCATGTTCTTCTTTTTCTTTAGTGTCTTGCTTTTGCTTTTCTAATAAAGCTTTAAACTGACTCATAAAGCTACCATCATTAGAAAATATATTAACTGAACCCTGGTCATCAGCTTGTGGAGGACTGTGAAATAATTGAATCATTATGTTAATTATAAAACATTGGTTAGTATGTGATCTTAAAAGTAACTTTTATTAGCAATATGTCAATTAATCTATACTAATTTTATAAAGCTCTAGTTTATTTCTCATGTCAGTCAATCACAGTATGTAAGTACTGGAAAAACTTGGAAAATTTTTGAAGTGTAAGGTAGCCCACATAATAAGGTAGGCTCGAGGAATCATGCTGCTATCAAAAGGAGGGTTGTATCAATGATGGATATTGCAAAAACATTTAATCAATCCATCTTTGAACACTTTCATTCATTTCATTAAAACTTTCATTACAGGTTGGCTTATAACCTTTTTACAGTAAACAAATTTGTTCATGCTCTATAAAATAAATGTTATGTGTAATAGGAAATGTATATGAGGTTGCACGAGTAAGCTAGCTAGGTAGTAGTAGTAGTTCAAACAATAACTTCATATATGTTTCTATTGCATGTGGAAATCTCAGAATATTTAAGTATACCAAATAAAACCAGAATGCTTCATACAATAAAAAGAGGCTTACACAAAATAACTACATGTGTATCATGATAAATAATATAAGCAACACAATGGGAATAATAAAGGCTAGGAAGTTAATGATGACATTAACTTCCTAGCCTTTATTATTTCCAGGATTACTAAGGTCGGCTACTAGTTCAACCAGTTCTGAATGATATAAACAACATTCATTTCAATAATCAATGAAAACCAGCACCCAAAACCAATTGTGAACATAATATTTCTAGAAAGATGTTAGAATATAACATAAAGCTTGAGGTTATTTTTACAAACTGTAAAATTTCTGAGTTTTTATTAGACCTGTGATGACAAAGTTTACGCAGGTTTAAAGAAAAAAGGAAAAAATATGAAATAGCTTTTAAGGATGGATATACATACTTAGATAATTTGGCTTGCGCGGCAAGTGCAGCAGCTTGCTTCTGGGCTTCCACTTTAGCCTGTATCTCCATTTTCTTCCGCTCGATTATTTGTTCCTGCTTTGACATCTGAGCCCATCGTGTACTTAGGGCCGATTTATTTTTATTGTCTTTAAAATGGATCATTGTAACAAAGAAATAACTAAAAACTAATTGCTTTTGAGTTTTTAAGTAAACTATCAATATTTTATTCGGTCGGAGTAACTTTTTTTTCTACAGCACAAATAGAGATGGGCTTAAATATTATATGAGGTATGTATGTGGTTTATATATTTGGATTAGGTATTTTTGTACCATTTTGAAACAATACATAATTACGTTTATCGAATATATTTAAGTAAATAAAATAGTATAGAAGAATTGGACGTGTTGTTACACATTTAAAAAAAACCAATCATATAACTATTTTTCAAATATTGTTACACTATGTTTCTATTAATGTTTTTTTCCTTGGTTATTTAGGGAATTAAAGTCCGTAAAAGACCAAAACCAAGATTTTTATAGTGGAATTATTTTAGTAGGTAACATTTGACAATTCGTCAAAATGCAACAACATGACCTTATAACGGTGGGCATAAAATAATATATATTTTCTTTTCGTTAGAACTGCACAAGTGCTTAAATTTTTTCAATTACGATGTCATATTTATTGTAATAATGAACGATACGAGTAATTTTACGATTTGCTTTCACTAATAAACCATTCTAAACATAATTAACAATATCGGATCTAAAGAACTGAACGTCGGTACATTGTTGCGTCAGTTAACCCTTTTTTGGGATTTTATGACCTGGTAACCAAGACCTTTTTAGGTCAAGTCTCAACCCTTTTTATTTTTAAACACTAGTACTCTTGAAATCGGAAGCTGATAATTAGAATCGAATGCAATGATTACTTGTGAAGAAATATTACCATAAATTAATAGCCGCAGCGTGTGTCGAGATTATAATAAAACATAGTTATATTTATTTTTATTTTAACTAACTATAAAAATACAAAAAAATAACTAAATAAAAAAATCATTGATGTTAAATTAGTCATTTAAATAGGTAACATTTGACGTCCTACTGACCTGCTTAAAATATCGATTCAAGTAAATGAATCGATACGGACTTGAAACATATGTGTATTTCAAAAATCATCGGGCGAATCCCATTGTTATTTTTTCTTCCGTAAATTTAAGGAGCCAAATAAGACAAGTACATAATTTAACAAAAAAATGCATTTATTCAGTTGAACTATCAGAACTGTTATTAGCATTGTCACCTTTATCAGTGCTGTCAGCACTCAGATATATTATTAGTTCATTTTCAATAATGTTGTTTATTCTCACATATCGTTCAAAATCTTATAAAAAAAATTCTTTGTTTTCTCTACGACTTTTCTCCAGACTTCCATGCTACCTATAAAAATGACTCCGTTTATTTTTTAACTATTGAATTAACAAGTGTAAGATTTGACAAATTACTTTCATCTATTTTCGTTCGTTACGATGATGGGTATAAGATTTGGAAACATTGTGTACTTTGCATACGATTTCGATTACTCGATCGTACGATTTACGATACGATGTACGATACAAGAGTCAAAAAGGTCGTATAAATACGATTTAAATCGTACGTTTGGCAACACTGATCTGTGTCCAAAACCCACACCGACTCGGGTCGGCAACAAGCTTTTTTTTTACGTGTGGAACCTCCCTCGGGCCTTCACCTCACCGGGGTTTGCGGCGGGGCAGTGTGTCGGAATTGAACCTCTGCACCTGAGACGGGAGGAATCCGGAAACCGCATTCTGACGCCATCCAAACCCCTCCCAGCGCCTGCACGCACTGAACCGGGCATCGTCTGCTGTTAAATAACTCTCAATTTTGTTGTTACCCAGTGTGCTGGGCCGAGTCCTCACTGCAGTTACAGTGGTGGCAGGCGGGATTCAGTTCCCTCCTGGCGTCTGAGTGCAGGTGCTTCCCAAAGCAACCGTGCCCGGAAAGCACTTGGGTCAGTCGGAAGGTAAGGGTCCCGCTGCCTGCCCCCTGCCGCTCTGTCTACTCGAGGATGACCGGCTGGAGAGCCTCCACGGTGGCGAAGCCAGCACGTGGAGCCTCCAACCGAAAAGACCAACGAGCCATCGTGGCTCGATGGGCGGCTTCACTCCACTCGCGTACCTCTTCGGGCGGAGGGCGAACGCTACTTTCCACCAGAAATTCAGCCACCCGTCGATAAACTTCGGCGAGCACTTCCACCTCCAAATCCTACAGGCATGCCCCGGCCAAGGCGCACGCCGCCTCGGCCGACACGGTGCGGTATCCGCGTATGGCTCTGACCGCCAACACCCTCTGAGGCCGCCAGAGGCGCGCCGTATTCTGGGCGGTCAGAGCCGCAACCCACACCGGTGCGCCGTACAGAGCCATCAACCGGACCACGCCCTTTTAACAAACGCCTGCGTTTGTGGAGGGTTGTCGAGGCGTGGCGCACGTCCAAACACAGCATTTATAAGTTTTATTCCGAAAGCACGGGCTTGCACTCAAAACGTTCGTTCGGATTGTATGTTGCACGGAAAAAAACGAACATGTACGGTAAGTAACGTTTTCTTTAATTATATACCTTTCGAGTCGAGAAATCGGATTATGTATGTGTGCGGCCAGTACTAATATGAAAAGATGATACTAATGGTAATAATCTATTTGATGACAGACGATAATTCCTCTGTCATCAAATGGATTACATCTAACATTACGTCCTTCAGTTTTCCTTCTTCCTTCTTCACTTTGCTATCTTTGTATTTTTTTTTTTAACACTAATCTCTTACATTCATATGTCATTGGCAGAATTGTCGACATCGGCACAGATTGCCATATCCAAAAAAAAAAAACCATTACGTCCTAATGGACGTAATGTTAGATGTAAGCGTTTTCTCACCAGACCAGCGGGCAAAGAAGCAAGTTGGGTCACTTGATGGAAAGTGACTGGCGCTATCCCGTAAGAGCCGATTAAGAGAGTACCTTAACTACGCGTACAATAGCACTGTAGAGAAGAAAAACTTGAAGCAGTGGAACTCACGGTGGTGGGTCTGTGGGTGGTTTAGTACCATGAAGAAAATGACCTTCTCGGGAAAGACCTATATTCAGCAAAGGACTATTTTAGGCTATTGATAAAGATGATGAAAGGATCGTGTAACTCCTTAGTAACGGAATTCGCTTAATCAGATGGCCAGCTGTCTGCTCGTTTACATCCTCTTAAATAAAAACTGATTGTTTTCTTTCTAGACGTTTTCAGTCCCAGTTAGTTAACCTCTTCGTTCTATTTTAATTCAAACCGTCTGTGTTTTGTTTCAGTATACTTACTTTTCAGTGAGTCGAATCCTGGCGTTAATTAATATTTACTGTAAAATATTTCAGTACGTTAATTCGGCGATTTTGGTTGTGCAGGCATAACTCGATATACTTAACGATGGTCTATGAACTCTCAATCAATCTTAGATTATTTGTAGGTATTAGTTAGTATATTTAACTTTAACAGAATTGTAACAACACCTAAGCACTCGAGGAAGTTGTACTCTACTCTCTCTACTTTAAGATAGATAATATTTCATAGTTAAGAGGCGGATTTATGTAGATTTCTAAAGGAATAAGTTTAAATATGTAACTTTAAGTACCAAAAGTGTTTCGTCGCCTCGTTTTAGACTAAAATAAAACATCACACATAATTGCATATTATTCTTTTTATATTTTTTTTCATCAGTTTAAATGGAAAATACAATTTCATTTATTTATAATGTTGTCATTTATTATTTTGTAAACAAATATATTATAAAAGATTTACATATTACTATCAAAACAAAATATTCACAAAATGGCAGACTAACTAAACAATTACTTAGCTGTTTCATCAAGCATGCTAACAATTGCATCGTTTTGAGCTAAACAAGAAGGAGAAAGTTTGGCACTGATCCCATTATTCAAATAAAAAGTAAAGATGGCATAAATGCACATTGCAGCAACACTATCTGTCGTACAAGATAAGTTAGTCTGTTTGTCCAGATTTTGAATAGGTACCTTTTACAACGATACTCTTCACAACCTCTCTTCAGCTCATGGTTTGCATGATCTAATACTGACTACTTATTTTATTTCCACGTAATCACGATCAGACGACTAGCGTCTACGCACTGCCAAAGTTTTCAAAACTATAAAGGGCAACGCCAAAGAGAGCCTACATCTGACTATTGTTTCTGTGGTAACTTCGACAGTTATGATAACCTAATCTGCTGCCTCATTATATCCAAATTCAAATGACTTAATTAAAAAAAAAAAAACAACAAACTCGGGCTCCTTTCATAACAATACAAATTCCATTGTATGGATAAAATTAACTCAATTTTAAAACATTCAAACAAATCAATCAATTCAAATTAAAAAGTACCTCTTCACATTTCTGCATTACCCTGCCTTAACAAAATCATATTATACACTTAGACAGTTGACAAACAAAAAAAAAGCAATGGAAGAGGAAAATGAGCAAATGAAATCACAAAATATATAGAAACATACGACACTGTGTAACGTTGCTCGAGTGAGAGTGCTTTGGTGCTCCAACTGAACATAAAGAGGTTGCAAACTTACACAAAACATATCAGTGTAGCAAAAAGCTTAAATCTCTTCCACTGTTACATGTAATGCCGAAAAGAAAAGTATAATTCATAAATTGTACCTATACTTTGTTTATACTCTAATTTTTTTTTACATTTTAATAATTTAAAAACAACCAGTACTTGGTCGAGAAATTTATATCCATTTTTTTGTGTATTTTATATTTTGATGAATATTTATAAGCTAATTAACGTGAGCCGATGTCAGGATTCATAGCTAGTCGTCGTTCGCTCGAAGCGGCTCGCGAGCGTTTCTCGTCCTGCCGACTCGAGCTTGTATAACGTATCTATACACATTAACACTACCGCATCTATACATGTCGACTCATATAATATAATGCACTGATATTTCGAGGGGCACAGGAATATCGCAGCATTGTTCCGGCGCCGTCGCCACAGGCCGAGCGACACCGAAGTCTCGGATATATTTCCCCGTCATATACATTTCATAGTAATTAAAAAAAAAAAACACTAAGATTACATCCCTTAACATGTCTAAATGTCTAATTCGTACTCTATTTACATTTGACATAATACATATTCAAATTGTTCAGTGTAACGACAGTCTTGAGAGATCGATGTCGAGCTCGGGCTCGCGGCGACGGCCTACCACTCATTACTGTACAGCTAATTTACAATAACATTTGATCAGAATACGCAAACTCAATGATATATATATATATATATATTCATATTTCTAAAATTAAAGTAACGTAAGGACCATAATGTATGTAACGCCCGCCTTAAGCTGCTATAATATCAGTTATGTTAAATTATATAACATTAAATTTTGCTCATGACAAAAATGCCACTAGATAATATGCGTAACAATATTGAATTAAATAAAATAGGCCACGTTCATTGTAGCAGTTCAATACAGGGGTTAACACAACCAGAATGAATAATATACAATTGGATACTCTGACAAAATGAATGCACTTAATCATTCCGCCGTGGCGCATTTGTCATGCCGCAAAGATTGATAATTATAAATCTGGGGAATTAGTATTCCTAATATATCACTAACTAGGATTTAAGATGACATCACTAGATACTAAATACCTTCTACTCTGTACAATGGACTATGATATTTTATTGAGATATCTTTCCTTTGTATAAACATGACAAAATACAAATATTTCTGTCCAACTTTTATAATAACTTAATCGGTAACAATCGAGCAACATTTGACATTTTATTACTCCCTTTGTGACAGTATAATTAGATATTATATCATATTACGTAATAAAGGGATATCTTAAGTAATTTGGGCATTGTAAATATGAGTCTATTCTATGTCCCATTTTTGTCAATATGACACTACGAGGTAAGCCTAAAACGATTTTTTGTAGCATAGTGTCACATTATACTTAGAACTTGTAATAAGGCCGTGTAGTACTTTATATGAGTTTTCAATGCCTGTAAAAATATACTTTCAATCTATAACGCTATCGATGTACTAGGTGCGTCAACGAACAGTGCTAAATAACGGTTTTGACAAATGGAATGCATTTCTCACAATATCCGCTTCAATAATCAACAACCTCCCAAAAATATTTACGGTAGAAATTATTTGTAAGTAATGATAAAATGATTTAATTAGTACAGTGCGGTTTACAATCAATATTTACGAATTATAATAAGACAATCGATAGTTCTTAAACTAGTGGTAACAATAACATTTTAACTGATTGATCCTATCGATTTCGATTGAGTTCATTTATATATTAGTGAAAAAGATAAGTTTCACACGAAATAATGCGTATAGAGAAAGGCAAACTTGTTCAAACAGGGTATTTGTTACGGGAATTCATATTATTGATTTTATGTGTTGGCTCCGAAAGCGAATTCCCGTATGAAACAGCCACTTGCAAGGTTTGTTACAACTGTTATTATAACAAAAAAATTGTTTAAATGTAATTTGTAAGATTAAAAATCAATTAAATTTGAAAATAAATTTGATAAAAAGTTTTCCGATTGGATGTAAGGGCAGTTCATTGTGATAATAAAGTCTCATAACAAATCTGTCTCAGCGACTGTCGCTTTAGAATTCATGTGATTTCAATAAATAAATAACCAAATTTAAAAAATCCACAGAAAAATTTAATTACCTAATATCATGGCCATAATATTGAGCATTATAATGAGTAAAAAAAAGCAATGATAAACCACAAACATGTCATCATGAGCAACAAAAGGGCACTTATGTTTGAATTGACCAAATAACTTCACATCACTAATAAAAAATCTACACTTTCTGTATATACATAAAACAATTGACGATTATAATGAAAAAATGAAACACTAATGCCGTTTTGACACATTAATTGACAAAAAACTAACAGAAGTAACGTTACTCTTTAACAATATCTTGTAAATCTACAAAGTGTTCGAGTTATATTACAATATACGCATATAACAACAAAGAAGTATATATTAGGCGAAAATTAACATTACAATGATAATTACCAAGTTTAAGGACGCGTGTGCCGTTACAAGACGACTTGAACAAACTGCATTTGGAAATACGCAATGGACATGCACAAATTGTTTGCCTCAAAGATTAAAATCAGAATTACTTAATGCTAAATCATTTCAAATATGGACGTTACTTTCAGGACATAATATGCAAGACGGCTTTCCACACATTTGGACCAGGGAATGTGTACAGTCGCGTTTCGGCGAGGTCTGTCTTCTGATCCGCATGCACACTATATTTACTAAGAATTTTATTGTGATCTGGAGGGTATTTCCAAAAGGACCAGATAAGTTCCTTACTTCTAGTGGATGCTTAACACTGGCCGGTTGTTGCTATTATTATGACGTTCTGTCTGGCGATGGAAAATCAACATTTGCTTTATAATATTTGGCAAACATCATTAAAGCATTTGGAACTCTGTCGTGTAATCCCGCAAACTTTCTAACACTATAACATGAGTCGTCAAGATCTGGAAGAGCTTTCTTTGTGACATTCTGTGAGTAACTTTACACCCTTTACATTATATACAAGATCTTTAACCGGCAATGACACGACACAGCCAAATTTAATAAATACGATATACTTTATTGAAAATAAACCCGAATTTATACTAATCATAACAAAATTTAACAAGAACTTGATAAAATTTCTTTAAAAGATACTAATATTTACAACATGCAAGTCGGGCAAGACAAAGTAAAATGAACGTCCAACATTAAAATATGGATGGATTATTTAGAAGCGAAAGGGACGACTTCGGATAAAATACTAAACGGTAAATACATATGCAAAAAACTGTTGTTTCAAGGTAAGGCCAGGATCGAAATTGACTTCTCAAAATTGGCAAAGTTATCTGCTGTATTTCTTAACAGTGATAATTATTTATATTTTGACCTTGTAATAAAGAGAAATAGTAAAAATAATTCCGCAATCAAAATTTATTTGGACAACAATAACATTAGACGGCAATCATTTCCGACTGGAATTAAATGTGGACGAACATGTATCTAGTATTGGACTATTAAATACTTGATATTTTTTTAATATACATAATATTATATTTACATCATAAAAATCAACCAGGTATAAAGGTTTGGCGATATTTCCTCAACTCGGATGTCGAGTTTGCAATTGCCACTAAGTATTCAACAACACAGCAAAACTCTGATAGAAATAGAAGAGAAATGTAATTTCCTTTTTTTTACACAAACAAGTAGCGATTCGAAGAAAAAGTACGTACATGTTGTATTAGATTGATTACTGTGAAATGTATGAATTATAGGGGAATAAAAGTAAGTGAATCATCGCTATACTGTAGATGGTTAAGGTATCGCTCTGTTAAAATTAATGGAAGAACAATGAAACTTAATATACTACTATGTAACTTAATAATTTTTTTTTATTTATAAACTACTATGAGAATGACTAAAACAGAACAAAAATTAACCCAACCAGATTGTCACAACTGGTGATACTGCCAAGTTGGCAGGCGTCCGGCGTATATAATGTGTACCTTCAACGCTTATCTTAAGTTCATTAACAAGGCATTTATTCATATACAAATACCGAACTTTCATTTTCGTCCTTGCTTGGAGGTCAATTGTTTGTTTGAATTTAATTGAAGGACCATTCTTTATTTGCATGCATGCGTCATTATATTTATAATTAATTTTTACTTGTTCACAATTTTGTTCATACACTATGTTATGAACATAAACTTCTAAATAGGACAAAAATACGAGGACTATGTTCTTAAACATAATTTGGAGGTTCAATTATGAGTTTATGAACATCTAAATATGAATCCTCCTACTTTTATGCGAGTTATAGAAGTCACTTCAGTTTCCACAATTATCACAACGATATAAATATTACATTTACGCCTGAAGCCTGCCAATGATAACACTGTATGCAAAACTGTAATATACTGTGTAAATGTTATGCCATGACACCTTATTATGGGTTTCAGTGATCAAAACATAAGATACCAGATAAAAAGTTCTAGCGTATATTATCCTATGGATATTTATACATAAATCAAAGAAAACGGTATCTACAAATCGGTTATCGGATATCGTCGATTGAACCGATTTGTTATATGAACATGTCACGATATTAATAAATTCTTATATCCTCCACGATAAAACGTTTCACAGTCAGAGCGGCTTAACAAAACCGTTGAGTACATACAGCCTGACGTTCTATACTCTATTATATAATATAAAAAGCTTACACTCTGTCACTATGCGGGAGACACTGACTCGTATAAAAACTATAGATCTTGTATCATAAATGTCCAGTATTAATGTTGAGATGCTCTTGCGTAGCGTTATATCAGTACTAAAGGCAACGGGCGGGCGGTGAATAACTCAGATGTCAGTATGCCTGAGTGGTGCTTGCTGTGGAAACACGCTCCGGTTTCAGGTTGCGCTGTAAACAAAACAAAAAATAACATTTAATTTACTCATTAATCATAAATTATAATAATACTTTTTCACTAGGTATATCATGGGCGTTCACACGTAAAAGAATAATGCTAATTTTGAAGTTCTCATTTTTGATGAGTACCAAGGCAAACTATATAACTATTACATATCAGTGACAAAAAGTATAGTACATATATTGAACATTTAAAATAAAGTTGTTTAGATGACACTGGTCTATAAGATTAGACACGTAATAAACTATTAGAATTTTTGTTAATCGTTTTCTGAAGTTATATATTATTATTTTTTTGCTTATCTCCTACAACTAATCAATCTATTGTTAAACGCAATTAGTAATCTAGGAAGTCGAATAAAAACTCGGTGCGCATTGTATTTCCATATGTCACTTCGCTATTATTAAAGACCGATAATAAAATTGACAAAATAACGACACTACAATACAATAATTTAAAGGTGAAAATTATAATTTACACTAAATAGTACATATCGTTGAGCTTTGAATCTGTCTTAAACACATTTTGCCTCTCTTTGAACAAGATTGAAATAATTATGAGTATGTTTAAACGGTAGGTATTAATAGTTTTCTATGGCCCTGTTTCATTAGTTATTAGAGATACTTTGAAGTATCTTTTCTTTCTTATAAAATGTGTCATACCAACTGTCAGATAAGCTATCCCGAACTTATCTGACGTGAAACAGTGCCAAAGTTAGCTAAAATAATTCCGATACATATTAGTACATTCGCCATCGAACTAATACTAGTTAAATAAGAACATAACAACTTAGATGATGATGATGATGATGTTCTCCTAGGCGACTTCGGCCACGGCGGCCAGTCTCAACAGAGACGAGCCAACTAGGCAGGAGATATTATAGTGCACTAGTGTGTGCGCAAACACAGGTGCACTCTCTGTTCCCTCTCTCTCATAATCCGATGGGACGGTTAACCGATACGACCGGGGAGAGATTAAGCGCAGGACCGACAGCTTTACGTGCTCTCCGAGACACATGGGGGTTCAGACCCCAACTTTCAAACACCAAGCTGTTATTAAGTATTTCTATAATTAGAAAAACACAATAACACTTTTGGCGCGACCCGGGATTCGAACCCGAGACCTCATGATTGGTAGTCGCATACATCAACCATTAGACCAATGAGGCAGCAGTTGGACTTAGATGATAGTGTACTACCGAAGTATATAAAAAAAACATTCGCATATGTTACTAAAATTTTTTAATCTATTCATTTGAATCTCTCGCTTCGATGGTAATAATCAAGGTAAAGTACTGAAGTCATCATTAGGAAAAACATATAAGTTGAGTCACTGCATATGAATAGTGTGGATTCCCTACTCAATAATGTATCATGTACTTAAAACAACATTAATCTAAATCTACATATTTTATATTATGTATAATCATAACCACGATTATCAAATAATTGCTACTAATTTTATTGTTACCTACTTCACTATACTAAAATTTCTCTAAAGTAATCTTCTGATATCTTACTTTAGTAAAACGATTGCCAAAATGCTATTATTTTATCATGCAGTATATATTTTTAACATTAAATATTTAACTTAAGAAAATTTTTGTCATTTAGAATGACAATTAATAGGACAAAATTCACTTTTAGTGAATTTTAGTTTAGAGTTTTTAAACAACAGAATAAGTACCATTGATATATATACACTTACAGGCACGTTTCCATACTCCTCCAAATGTGTAGTCACAGACTTGAAAATAAACAGTTTAAAATGTTAGATATGTCCTCAGTAATATTTGCATATTAAAATTATTCTGACTGATAAAATAATTTACAAGAAAGGAGTTGTTATAAACATATTACACTATTATAATGTACACTTTATTTGGTAAAAAATGAATGTATCTTTGAAATGTAAAGTTACAGGTATATATTTTTAAAGTAGGTACTTTAGATGAAATTTAATTTAAATACATTGTTTTCAACTATCAGGTGTTATCACAATACTAATTGTTATTATGAAATGCTGTTGACGTATGCAAACATACAACGAAATGAACGTGCGTCACAAAAATGTTTGTATTCATGAAGCTAGTTTGGGTTTTTTAAATATAATCATTTAATTCTAAGGAAATAAAAAACTGAGCAGCTAAAACAAAAAACCAAATGTTTAGAAGACTATGAAAAAAATTTTTAGTTAATATGTTATTAAATCGTTTATAATGTAAAAATACGTCTATCAAAAGTTAAATAAAGCAATTGTTATTACTTGACACGTGGATTTTATGACTCTCATAAAAACATATGGACTGCTTTAGTATAAGGCGCAAAATGTACTTACTAGTTTTAGCATTAACCTTCACTTTTTATCAATTATATGTTAGTAGTTTTTAATAGATTCAAAAACTATTTGATATCAAAGCGCACGGTTTTTAACGTTTTCATTACCACATGATACTATAATTAATACAATTGAGATAGCTATATTTGCCAGCATAACCTTTAGTGTCTTTTTTAGTGGTTGAAAAGCTAAAAAAACAAAAAGATTATAGTAATTTAGACTAGTATCGCCCAGTAATCGAAATTCGATTATACAACATTTTCTTAGCGTAAGCACTCCTCCTCGATATAATTTAACTGTGCAGACACCTCCGTTAGAATAATTTACGTAAAAAGGGGTGCGGAGTTTATGCTTCACGTATTAATAAAAATAAAACGATTACTTATCTTACACAGCGTGATTGTAAAATCAGACAATAACTGATTACGGAAGACTTTAGGAACTTACATAAAAGTGGTTTAGTAACTCACCAATTCATCGTATTGGTTGACCATACGCTTGATATGATTGAGTTTGCGATGTAAATAGTTCACTCGCCGTTTCTCCTTTTTGTACGCGGAGTCATTGTTCACACGACGATATTCCTCCACGATGCGTTGTTCTATACTCTGTGTATGGAAAGAATAAGTTAATCAACTGTCACTGCGAGTAGTAACATACATATTTGCAAAAAATATATTAAAAGAAAATACTAAATCATCAATCTTGTATTAAATGTAATTTGATTATTATTAGATTACCACACATTTCAATGGTTTCCTGCTTATTTTTTACATACTCTTCTGTTCTATATTGCTGTGATGACATAAATAAGCAGTAATTTTAGTTACTTTTGTAAGTAAGACTATTGTCTAAAAAGATATCTAAGGAGGAAGCATATTGTAGGAAAGCCTGCATTTAAAATAAGTGAAATATCGGTTTACGTTCGGATCGGGTAAAGAGCATAAGGAAGGTGGTGTGGTTGGGTGGTTGTGTAGTGTTGTGGGAGCGTGGCGTGTGTGGCAGTGTGGTGGGTGTGGTGGCGTGGTACGTACCTGGTGGTGCGGCGAGAGTGGTTGCGCTCGCTTAAGCTCCTGCTCGAGGCGCGTGAAGAGCGCGGCCACCTGCGCAATGCGAGCGTACAGCAGCCGGTACTCCTTGTACAGCTCCGCGAATTCATTCTTATAAGCGCGCCGGATGTTCGAGCTCGTGATGGGCGGGTATTGCCTGAAAAACGACATCGCTTAGACACTAACAATACACAATCCCTGCGTCATGTCATGGTATCCTCAAACTATATATGTGATTACAACTTTTTGTGATGTATAGTGACGTGGGTTTTGTGTAGATCGGCAATGAACAACAGCACTTTGACAAGAAGAAAAACTTGACAAAAACCTATTTTTTATATATATTTATTAGCAATCCGTCCAATCAGTGAGGTATAGCAGACCAAACACATCTTTCCTGGGGAGAAGCCTATGTCCAGCAGTTAATTATTAAAGGCTTTCCATGTGACGATTTCACCATCACTTTGTATCTAAAGTACTTGCTTATTTATTGTCTTCATGTCATGTTTTCTAAAGTTACATAACACTAAGATGTAATCTTTAAAATGCATTGATGTTGCTTCAAGAATGAGGAATACAAATTTATTTTCAACCATCTGTATTTCCCACGACAAAGTTACAGTGTAGTGTCAAATTCTTTAACCATAAGTTATAATTTGTGGATTCTTACGATATATATTTTATTGTATTTAGCTTTTAAAAAAACTCTCGTCTATATACAATATTAAAAGTTATACCTCTCAATTTCGTCCAATGATTCCTCTTCAGCCATATTCTCATCAGGGACGGGCGCAATTTCAGGATTTTCTAATGGAACATTATTTGCAATTTCTTTTTCTAGAAAAAATAAATATATATATATATATATATTTGTATTCATATTTTGTTCCTATGGTCATAAACATAATTATAGAGCTATGTTTGTTTAGGTAATTTAATGTATATAGAAAAATTTAAGATTTTAACACATGATTTTGTAATAACGATATCAATGGACTGTGTGGTTAACTAACTCTGGTCCTCTTGACAGTTTACATTGTTTTCAAATCTTTCTAAGACCAATTTGTAAACATTAAACCATTTTATATCTTTCTAATATTTTATGAAATATTATGCTTTATTTGTAAAATAATGTTTTGAAGAACTTACCTGCAATATTATTTTGTTCTACTAGGGGACTATTTCTAAAACCATTGGTCTTCACCGGACTGGGGCAGAGATCCTTTACTGTAGTATAATTTAGGGTGTAACCATTGTCTTTTTTAACTGTAAAAAAACACCAATAAATGAGTTATGTTCTACAAATTTCATAGATTTCATGTAATAATCAACACATAACTATATAAAACTAAGTCATAAGCATGTTTAAATGACAAATATGTAGAAGATTGGTAATACAATAAACCCTACTTATTCGATACTAGCAGCCCGCCCCGGCTTCGCACTATTTATCCAAAAATTTAAATATTATAAATTTGAATACGCTCTAGCAACTTTCCAAGCTTAGAACACTTGACCAAGTCTCGATTTTCATGGGGATCTCGTAACTTTTTAATATATCCTATATTACTCATATTACTCGGGGATGATTATGCTTTCTAATAATGGTGAAAGAATTTTTCAAATCGGTCAAGTAGTTCCAGAGCCTATTTAATGCAAACAATCAAATCTTTTTTTTTGTTTTTTTTTTAATCAAATCTTGCCACTTTATAATATCAGTATAGATTCGGGCGTGAAATAAGAAAACAATTAACATATTTGATACTATTTACCATAAAATTACAAGTAATTCATTAGAGCAACCTAATGTACAATGACTTGAATATTTTGTATTTCCAACTAATATGTGAAATCATTTCCGTTGAATGTCGGCCTTTTTACGATGCATGACTGTTGTTTAGGTAAAATTTTTTTTTTATTACCTTCATACCTTGTTTTGTGTCAATCGATAAGAAAGGTGCTGTCAATTTACCTTTGTATCAATTTTTAATGTTAATTTTAGCTGCATTATTTATTTAAAACCCTAATTTAGTCTAATAGTGACCCATTCCGGTTTTACATGGTATTTTTGAAATTCTCAGTTTTTCTCTATAATATGCATGTTTTAAACATATAAATGTTCATCTCGAATCACTCTATCTATTGATGAAAACTGCATTAAAATCCGTTGGGTACTTTAGAAGATCTAAGTGTACAAGAACAATAAAACGACTTAATTTTATACTATGTAAAAGGTTTTGGGTTTCTCCTGTATCGAATTAGATCTGACAAACAAACAAATTCCTGAGTAACAAACGCTAACTGTAAGTCGAAAAGAAGTATTATGTAAAGAAAGTCAATAAAATGTGAAGGAGAGAAGTGTGTGTATATATACGAACCATTGGTCCGGTCGTCCTCGTTGTCGGAGGCCTGCCTCTCCCCGGAGGAGGTGGTGGCGTAGCCGGAGGAGGGCGGGGAGGGGCGGCGGTAGTGCGAGATGCGCTGCTTCTTGGCCGCGGGGGGCTCCACGTCGGCCGCGCTGGGCAACACGGCCACCGACGCAGCAGCCGCCGCACCGCTAAGAGAACACACCCGGTTACACTCTTCTCTTTTGCTTGTGCGGTTCTTTACAGTTTTTAGCATAAAAGAACAAGCCTTCGTAGTAAGAAACGAAACAATAAAACGATAACTAATTAATCGTAGGTTCATTTATTTTATATTGCCGTAAAAACCCCAGTATTTAATGTACTTTTAAGCAAAAATATATCTTTCAAAACATTCCTTAAAGCTTGAAATTTAGTTGAGAAGTGACTTAATATCACAGAATGATATTTCAGCATCTTTTGATTAGAAACAAACTGTGTAAAGGTTAGTTATATATTTAAAAAGAATGTATTAGAATGCTTTGAATTGTATCGTAAGTAGTGTTGGGTACATTTATTGATTGTTTATTTATTTCTTGGAAATGCGATGCGATATTGTAGTTACATGAAGCATTGATAGTTACCTGTTGGGGGGCAGGCTCGGGACAGGAAGAGGAGCCGTACTGGTCCGTTTGCTAGCACTGGGGGAGGCGCGCGGTGAAAGAGAATTGGCTGAATCGCTACTTAGTGGTGGCGTTAGGTTTTGAGGTTTCCGCCTGCAAAAAATATAAATAGTATTATTTTCCTTTATTCTAGATGTACAGACAGAATAAAATAAGTACAATCGAGCATAAAAGATGTAACTAACCTCTTGAGCATACGTTTCTCCTCTTCTGAATAGAATGGCCAGTCTTCGTTGACATCATTCCACATGTTCCTACGTAAATGGTAACAGTTATCCTTGAGCGTACTGATTTGGGGCAGAATCTTGTTGACCAAGCTGCGCTCCTTCTCTTTGATACCTTCTGCGAAGTAGGGCCTACTGTTACTGAAGTTCAATTTGTCATAGTTCATGCTAAATTAAGGCCTTGATATCTCAACTTACCACTATTAAGCCTTAAATACAATTCGGGCTTCTTGAAGGGTCGCAACGCTAATAACTGAATAAGTCTTTCTCTGTAACAGAAACATGAATACGTTAAGCATGTTTACGATACAAATGTTTTATAACAACAAAGATGATTATCCTGTAGAGATACTCGCCAACGGTAAGTCAAAAAGTCAAAGGTCTTGCTTTACAATTTTTTTACGATAAAACTGGAAAAGGTATTATAGTATAAGCAGATTAATTGAATACCCATTATCAGTTCTGTTGATGACATGTCAAAATCACCTTGGTATACAATTTTCATTGCAAAATAACAACAATTTATTACGTCCTTGAGTGTGTGTCGTTCGCGATACAGATGCGAACGACTCTATTTTTATTCAACTAAGAGGAAACAGTACTAATAAGTTGAACTGACAAGCTGGAACTTCGTATTCAGTTAATTATATTTTTAACGTACACCAATAAATGTTTCAAATGTTAATTTAATTGTTCAATAAAAAATATTGTTCATGGCACGTTTTATTCAACAATGTACGAGTTTTGATTTACGCGTCAAAAATTAAGCAATATCATAATTAAACAAGGTCATGTTTCATAACCAACATCTCTAGTAACTTTTTCAACCAAGAGGCAGTTGTTTGACTTAAAAATATGTATTTATAATTATTTGAACATAAAACCGCCAACCTTTTGTATATCAGCCGCAAATTATCATATTGGTTTTACTGTGATAACGATACGACCAATTTATCATCCAACTGTTCTGTGAGCGACAAAGTAAAGCTACTTACTTATGTAAGAGTGTTATTTCTCTATCGGACAGTATCATGTTGTTTATATGTTAGTTGTATTCTAAGTCCTACAACTATTTATTGGTTTGGACATTCATAATTACTGAAATAAGTGGAAAATTGAAAGTTCCACGACTAAGACTGTGCTGACGTATCGGTGAATCACACAATTTGTACCATTTCTTGTTCATTCGTTAACAATATTTATTTCATTCTCAAGAATCGAGCCGCAACATGATTTGTTCTTTTGAAAAAACTAACTCCTACCATTATAATCATAATTATAACATGATTGACTGATATTAGGAAAACATTACATAATAATGTGTTATTATTATTACATATGAGGATATGTACTAACAAACCTACGTCCCGTAATTGGTTTAGGTATGCTATTTATTTCATGCAGAAATTTAATTCAAAATAAATAATGAAAAGAGTGAGAGATTATACTTGAAATTTCTCGAAGTCATAACAAAGATTAGCTGTAAAGCAAGGTTAAGCAAGTTCGTGGTACATTGTACGAGGAACATTTAGTAAATTATTGTATTTTATTCTGTAAAGTTTATATTAAGACCACCTTTAATAAGAAATAATTTGTATGTGATTCATGGTTTTGTGCGACATTTACGTATTGTTTTTTCTGCTTCAGTTATTGTACTCTATTAGGTTAAAGTAATATAATAATAAAAAGGTTACAATATTAAAAACGGGTGCGCTTTCTTATTAGTGATTCTGGTGATCGTAGTACAAGAGAACGTCATTTTCATTTTAGTTATTTAAGAGATTCTTAGGAGGATAGTGCAA
The DNA here is from genome assembly GCA_003709505.1 of Hyphantria cunea. NCBI lineage: Eukaryota > Metazoa > Arthropoda > Insecta > Lepidoptera > Erebidae > Hyphantria > Hyphantria cunea. Next base: position 2,086,926 of record PKRV01000116.1, read on the forward strand.
CAGATACATTTCTAAATGTATCATATCTTAACTTTGTACTGTGAATTATAAGATTTTACGTACCACAGTTTGAAAGTTTATAGCGTTGCTTGCATTGTGCTTATCAAATCACTTTTGCCATTCCTACAACTTGATTTTAATGTTTTTTAGCCCTTTAACATCAGATGCGCTTTAAGTTTGTTTAATATTGCACCAATTGTATGTTTGAGTCCAGCAACGATCTTTTTGATATGTTTGATTGGATGTCTGATTACTAATTAGTACTACTGAAGTAATTATGGCTCGATAAGTGCTGCAAAATATGCAACGCTTAATAAGAATGTTCATTTTATTTTGAGCTAAAAAAATAATAAAAAAACTTACATTAAGGATCGCCTAGTGAGATCCGGATTAGGGGGTGGCCGTTGCGGCTGGTGCGGGTTCGTGTGCGGGTGCTGTGGGTACTGTTGGTGTGGCGGCTGGACTAATTGTGGAGCTGGGCGAGGCACAGGTGGCGTGGGCCTTTCGACCCGGTCTGGGCGCTCAACCCGTTCAGGCCTCTCCGGTCTGTCTGGCCGTTCGGAACGCTCGGGCCTCTCTTGTCTCTCTGGCCGCTCGGGACGTTCCGCTCTTTCCAACCGTTCTGCCCGCTCTGCTAGATGTGTCGCCCCCGAGTATGGGTGTGATGAACGTACTTTGACACGACGACCGATGTCATTTTGATTAGGTTTAATCACGCGGGTACTGGAATGCGATCAATACGGTGAGAGGAGGAAGGTGAAATACATCATGCATGATTAGTTAATCAATGAATTAATCCTACTAACTTAGCTTTCATTTAGTTTCGGGTTCAATTAAATTGCAAGATTTTTTGATCAATTATAAAATTAATTAGTAAATGTGGACGATTCTTTGATTTCAGTAACTTAATGTAATTTTTCCTATTATTATATATTATTACTATAAGTGATTTATTTGTACTAACCATTTACTCTGCTCAGCAGCGACTGTTCTTGCCATACGGTCCTTTGTTGCTTCATATGAATCGTCATTGGCCTGAACACGCATCCTACGGGGTAGTGGCCCGCAAGACTCCAAACGGCGAGCGCCTCCACTTCGGACGCACTCGAACGATCCCTGAAGCATATTCATATCATATTAACATTGAGTAAGGAAATATGTTTACTGTATCCACAAAGTATGGAAGGATGTGGTTCTAAGCCAGTGCAACGTCCTAGCCTTTGATAAGAATTATACAGTATTCTTTCAATTTGTACGATTAACGAGTCTATTTTAGTAACCACTATAGTTTGAAATAATATTATAAAGGCAAAAACTATCGTGTCATGGTGACAAATATTCACCAAGAGTCGTAAGCTAGACCTCACCTTAGAAAATAGGTTTTGATATCCCTCCTATATAATTTCAATATATACATGTGTTCGCCATGTACAAAAACAACTCACGCAAAAGCTTTTATAGGCTAGATATTTCAATATTGTAGGAGAGAACTTTAGAATCTTCCAAAAACAAAAGAGAAAAAGATGAAAAGAAGTGTTTTATGATGTAAAGAACGCTCTGAGCGACCGAGTTCGCACTTTCTAACGAGTTGGGTAATATTCTTGGCTACGCTGTTGCATTCCGATCAAGTTAAATTTGCATTATTTTGCGAATACGCGAATTTTAAAATGAGAATGTAAATTGCAGATTTCCACAATATAAATTGGTATACTGAAAAATATTGTCAAAATGTACAGATAGCAAATTTATAATATGGCTGAATATCTTGCTAGCCTTAATGTTACCCAGTATTATACGGCGTCGGCTACTAGTTAAACCCTTATACCTTATTATATATATTATAAGTCCATAATATCGTAATTAATGATCCAACAAAAGCCTTATGAAATGTCAGTATTATACATTTACACGTACCGAATAATTTGTTGTATGTAGTCACATACAACAAATTACTTGGAACGTGTAAAAGTTGATCATGATATGATGCACGCCTGTTTTTATTTACATTCATTCATGAATAAGAGCTTTATATCACAAATATTACTTTTAATCAAAAGTATTTATTCGATATTTTGGATCATATAAAATTCAATGTTTCTAAAACCTAGAATCTTAGCAAGTCCGAATTGGATCGAAGACACATTATAAGAAATGACCCAGAAATGAGAGAAAAGCGTGATTACTGTTTTGTATGAAATTCGAATTTTATTGAATTTTCACAAGACGTCTCTCGACGACGACGACGATCAACAAGTTGGTTTCATTTATATAGGAAGATAAATATTCTAACACCTAACATATATTTATAATAAATCAGAAACATGGAAGTACAAACTGCAAAGAATGTCATCTCCACTTAAATGCATAAAGTTATAGGAATTGTGTGTTCAGATAACTTTCTAATTATCATAAGCACATTGTATAAATAAACAAACATAAAAAAGGGTTCATAAATTCAGCATAAAGAAATTGTTTTGAATTATAAAAAAATACTTTATTTTGAAATATTGACATTTTATATTTCAGATGTTATTAGCTCAGTGAAGAGAAAATGATATTTTAGACAAAAAAGACCTGCTGATGGAACACCATATCGGAAAATCAAATATATTTTATTCAATATATTTTGAATGTTTCGCCTTATGAAATTATATGAAAAGAGGAGTATGTAGTGTACAATTGGAGAAGTCTATGTTTAATAGTGGATATTTATAAGCTGATGATGATAAATAAGATACTGTATGTACTCAAAAGTGTAATGAAAGACTGATGTTTGGGACAAACAACAGTATTATATAAGTATTGAAAACATAACTATACAGTTATACTTTGTTATTATTTTACTCAAACACCTAATGAATAAATAGTGGGTAGTTTTATTTTTAATGACTTGGTGGTTTATTTTCTATTTTAAATTTTATCTCATAAGTGTAACCTCGTACAACAAACTGTGGGATGGATTGTCACCTACGGTATTCCCGGACCAATACGACCTTCAAGAAAATAGCGTACTCTTTCTTAAAAGGCCGGTAACGCACTTTTGATGCCTCTGGGGAGCGGGTGTCCATGGGCGGCGGTAATCGCATACCATCGGGCGATGAAATATACATATGGGAAAAGCAGTAGATCCTTTGTCCAGTATTCAATAAAAGAAGGATATTATCAACAGTAAATCTTTTCAGGAGAGAGAAACTGGTGTTTGAGTTAGAAAAATTACTAGCGTCATACATAACGTAGTATATTCTTATTAAGTAGAATACTAACATAAAATGATTTCCTGACGGTAAGTTAAATATGAACAAACTATGCAAAACTCGTTAGCTAATACCTGCATGACATGATCGGTTCTTAATCAAGGTGAACTTGAGATGTGTGCTCAATAAAGTTACAGAAATACATTATTTTTCTTTTTCTAAATATCCGACTTTAGATGGTAACAGTTTGGGCGTGCCTTTATTGCGGCGGTAAGACCCGTTATGGAGGAATTGCTCGAGAGTCATCATGGAAGCCTCTCATACCGACTAACACAGGTAATCACTGGGAAAGGTTGCTTTGTAGGAGCACACTTCGTAGAGAAGTGTCAGATCCGCAAAGAGCCAACGCCACTGTAATGGCCAGATCGTGGGCGCGGCATTCCACACACTGGCGGAATGTGGAAGAGCCAAGGCGTGATCTCGTGGCTGCTATCGAAGTGGGGGTCTCCCGCTCTGTAACATGATTGCGGCCATGTTGCGGAGTGACAGCGAGGAACTCTGCCGTCTCTTTCTGCGAGCAAATTATGCTTGCGAAGGAAATGGCGGATTGGGACCGGGAGAGGTTTAGAACTCGCCTTTTCCGCCGGGCCCGGGCACGAGCCAGGTGCCGGACGACGACGACGACGGAGATCGCTAAACGATCTCCATTCTCCATAAGCGCCAGCTTGGGGGTGACAGGTAAGGCCACCAGTCACTTTAGCAAAAGCAGGCCGGGGTGGCGGCGCAGGCTCTATGAAGTGCTTGTGCCCCTTTTCTAAATAGAAAAGAAGCAACAGTGATCGCACATAGGAGGGGGCCATCTACGAACCGTAGGTGGCCCGGGGTACAACGGAGTTCCAGGGATTTCCTTTCGAGGGTGCACCTCGTTCCCCGGCTTCTAGTACCCGGGACGGTGTGCGGTTTTTAGTCGGTTCAAGTCCAATTTAACCACAATTCGGTGGTATACAAGGGGATAACAGCACAATAAAAAAAAAGGTGGCAACAGGTAATGCCTTCTTCATACAAAATTGTTCATCTTGGTAGATATTGACTAACGGTTCAACACTTGGGTTAAAGTCTTTTGTTCAAGTTCTTTTAGGTATTTTGGACTTATGGAAATAATTTCCTCCATTCCAAACAAGGAGGAGGGCTTTAGGTTTCTGGTATCTCATTGGTTCTGTGTAAATCTATAACCCAGAAAACGAACGTTCCTATGGAGCTCTGGTATCACTTTAGTCGAGCTAGCTTATTTGTGCTGAAGCGACGCTCTCTGAGGTACAGTCAAGTATCATAACTGCAGTCCCACATTAGCGTTTAAATTTGTACGGTCAATTTTGCTCATATGTGTATGATATATCTATTTACACTCAATCTATAACCAGGTTCAGATATTGTGTGTGCATTGAAACATTATAACCTATTTGAGGATAGGAACAAAACAGAAATAGCGTGCAAATCTGATCAGTGGGACTGTACTGATGAAGACACTTGACTATGGAATATTTATTTCTCTAATTTATAGGGTCCTGTTCACAAAATTGACTTAAAAGGCTTGAACAACTAGTTAATTAATACTTCACTGAATTCACTGTGTACATACTAAGGTATTAAGGCTTAATATGTTGTGCTGTGACCATTTCAGCCATAATTGAAGGTGAGAATTAGGAAATAAAATTGTTAGTTTAAGAAATTTTATTGTATACCTATATCTTTTGTTGTAAGTCCTCGATGATAAATAAATAAATGTTATATTATTAGTAATTAGCACTTTTATGGGAGAATTTGAGATTAGAATATGAGCGCATTAGTTAAATGGTATTTAATGAACTGGTTATTAGTTAATCATGTGAATATCATTATATCTGGTAATGTTGTTTTCTTGGTACTTTCATTCTCTATCAATAAAGTGATAAAAATGATTATTAATTCAAAAATCAATAAAGTTCATTACCTAAAAAGGAATTTTGACATGTGATCGCGACGCAAATCGTACACACGTATTTTCAAGTAGCAACCAATTTATTATCTAGGCATCAAGAAACACTATTAAAATAAAATCTATCAAAAATTACTTACATCTGCTGTCATTGCACGCACCATTTTGGAATTGCACTGAGTCTACTTAAATGGTTCAAATTGGACAAAACACGGTACACGGTAACGTGGTGGACGTTACTGGCGACAACGTTCAACTCACAGGCTAAACTGACGACAACTAAACGACGTTCCTAGTTGTACACAAGGGTAGCAAACCTTTTGTTTCGTAAAACAAATCGGTCGGTAGGAGACAAAGAATTCGATAGTGTCCAAATACCAAAAATCCATACTACAAAAATGCGCTTTCATTCACTAAGTATCTACCTACATATTCAATAAGAACTTAATACCTTAATGAGCTCATAATTTAATTTAATATTAATGTGTTTCTCATTTTTTCTTTCATAGTGAAGAAGCAAATGTAAATTATTGTGATAATTTGATATTCGATATTAATTTTTATTCTAATCTGTAAAATAACTTAGTTCTAATAGAGAGGATGGAGAAGATCATTCCAGAGAAGGAAACACTGAATTATCTACTGAATTTTACCCCTTATTTTAGATAATGTTTTAATTTATAAGTTGTCTACGTCTTAGAATAACGCTAATGACGCATAGGCCAATTATTTATCATAAAAATAAGACATAATGTACCTGTGGACCCTCCATCTCAGCATTACTGTTGATGCTGAAGAGAAACGTAGCCTCGCCTGACTGCCCATTGCCACTGGCAGGTGCCGGAATAGAAATTTTCTGAAATAAACGTTAGTTTTCATGTTACTAATTGTACATTCTATATTTTTACTACCGTATACAAGTCTGAAGTACTGGAAATAGATTCTATGCAAATATAATAGTTAAAATTGTCGTTACGTACGTACAGAATTATTATTTAATATTATAATGACGAATAGTTAAATAATATGTTATGTTGTTAACAGTAAAACATAATAATAGTATCATTTGAGTGTGCAAGAAGAATTTGTATGATGGATGGATAAAACTAACATTTGAATGTAAATACAATGCCGTGCAAAACTTTGGAACCACTTTAAAAAACAAAGATCAATGTATTGTCTATTGTTAGTATTATCTTGACTCATTTTTTTTTTGTTACTTATGGACTGGACTATCTTGTCAACATCTAACAAAAAGAATTCAAAAATGGTTTTCTTTGAATGGGTGCATAAAAAATGTGTAGCGATGATAACGTGTAGGGGCGAGAGCCAGGGAATTTTATATTTAAATCACCTCTTTGGCAAGCTATTTTTTGATAACGTTTAACACTAACCATTCTGTGCCATCCTCTGTTTCTTAAACTAATGTTTTCATGACCTTTACGTGTTTTTTTACATGACGAAATAGTTTTCATAGCAACAAGGAAACTGACTATAATCTAAAGCTCGTTCGCGGTCAGGCCAAGAGCTAAACTTCAAGTGAGATCACTTTAACATCGTTAAAAGCAAGCGAAATAAGACTCGCAAGTCCAAAAACTTCTAGTTCTTTCTCCGAAAATAAAAACTATATGATGGTCATAAGAAAGGGCATCGTGATGTCAGTACCGGCAAATACAAATTTTTAATCATTGGTTTAAAAGGAAGAAATAGTCCCAGAGCTCACCCAATTACACAGGTTATTTTGATTAAAAAAAAACTAATGCCGTGTTCGAAAGCATGATGGAGATGCAGCCAACGTAAAGTCTAACTATTATAGAAAGAAGTTGTAATTTATGTGTGTATCTCTTAACGCCAACATGAGAAAAGTGGCAGCCTTTACATAAAAGCTCGAATATTTCTCAGACGACATTCAATACATTGATTATAATTATTGTACGGCATATATTTTGATAAAAAAGAACTATTTCTATCATTAAAGTAACGTTTTGTACATAGATTTAGTTGTTGATATGAACATAGTTTTTAGAATTTTAGTAACGTTTTCGTATATGGCAATATACAACTAAACTACTAAACAAATACTTAAACTTACTTTATTTAAGGCGGTCTCAAATTTTTGGCCAGCAGTCTATGTAATTCATAATTTGCATGTGCATAATTCAATTTAATACTTTAGTATAAACAATTGTACTAACAAAATGATCCTTGATTTTTTTAAACAAATATGTATATTGGTATACATTACTCATATGACAGACAACTTAATAAACAAGAACCAACGAATAATATACAAGAACATACTGATTCGTTCCTGGCAATTTTTTTTTTTAAATATGGTTTTTTTCTATTCCATACAATGTATTACCTTTGAAAACATTATTCCAGAAAATGAGACATCAATAGAAGCTGTGGAATTATGTAAACTTATCTTGGGTGATTTAATACGTAGATTCTGCAAATAATGCCAACATATCTAAAACCGTCATATCATGATGCCATGAAAGGCGAATTTTGAATTTAATCTGTTTTATCGCGTGTCTAAAATGTTATGTGTCTCATCGTGAGAAATCTGACACTGAGCTCTTGTGAATCACACATACAAAACGGCTTAATGAATATGGTGGCCTATTTCACTAAATAAAATGCATAATGAGATACCACCACATACATATTATACACTTACACTAACTTGTCAAGCATCACAAATAAAAATCATAATCACAAGACAAATCTACGGTAGTTCATGTTATATATCCAAATATGGTTGACCTATGCCCGTATACCTCATGCAATTGCACCTATTTATGTACATATGCAGTGACGTATACATATAATACAGCTCACGATGACTTTCATCGCCTGGTATGGAAACATCGCGGCTCCAAAGCGGATAAGCGTATCATATATATATCACACTGTCTCCGTCGTCGTGAATTTAATAAACAATTTTTAAGGCGAACACAGTTTAAGATTAAATAAAATTTTTAGAATTTATTGCGATAACTAGGTAAAAGATTTTCGTATTTTTTCTATGGAATAGGGGTTGCTCCATATTCCATAAAAATCGAGCAGATGTATCTCCTTATGGTAAGCGATAACCATCCCATTTACACCCACAAAACCAGAGACGTCACGAGTACATTGTCGGCTTTTGGGAATAGGGGGAGGGGTTGCGGTATGGGCCTCACACAAACTAAACACAGCGCAGGCGCTGTTTCACACCGGTTTTCTGTGACGCCGTGGTGTCACTCCGGTCGAGCATGCCGAAGAGTGCCAAGAAAATAAGACAACAAAATGTGTTGCACTGTTCACAGATGAATAAAAAACGTTTGAAATATCCATCTAAAATTATTTTACGGATGTCAATATTGTCAATTTGTATTGTTGATCATTTTTCTTGGGCTCAAGCGTAACGCATTTGGTAGCGTGCATCTACATGCGTGGCCGCGAGCTGCTTTAAGGTCGCGGTTGATAGTGTGCCAACACCACAATGCCAGGCAATTAACCTATTAAAGAGTAAGCCGCGAAGCCGACACCTATGGATGGAGCAATAACCCGCCCAGTTCCATCACTGACGTGTTAACCGATACCGAGTCCACCTATACATGCATCAAAATTCTACTAGAATTTTCTCTCCGGGTTAAATTTGTTTCATTTAACTTTCATAGTAATATTTCCTTCCGAAGTAATAAAATAAGAAGTCTTAATTGATCGCGAATAGAATGATACTTCTGCATTTATTTAAATATGAAAAAATACTTCTATGTGTTGAGCCACATTTATTTTATTACATAATCTTATTTTTTGTTAAGTAACATTAAATATTGACAAGGCGCTCTACAAAAACTAAGTCAATACTTAATGCACAAAGCGACGTCCATCACGCAATTCAAGACTGATAAACACAAGGCAAAGGCACAGAACAGAATATAGAATTATTGAGCTAATGAGGAAAAAACCCGCTACGAACGAGCAGCAGACAGTGCGGGGAGTGCGGGGTGTGGCTTTCTCTACACCGCTGCCGACCGATATAAAGAGCGCCTCGCGATGGAACACTTCGGCATTCGGTCAACAGCCGTCTCGCCCGCATCGCGTGTAGCTTCCATGGTTAACTCTATTGTTTTGCTTTGTTTTATTGACCGATTTTAGTGATTGTCATTAATACAATAACATATATGAATAGGTAGCTAGTTATTTATAGGTAAGTAGTCTAACCATCTGCAGAATGTATCATGTCAAGGTCGCTGTTTTCATTGTGTCTTCTCATGAAGGTCGGGCATTATCGTTTAGACCGGAAAATAGGTGGTACACGAGGAAATCCGCCGTCCGTTTTTCAAGGCATTATTGTATATCACCTGGTCAAGCACTTTGTAGGAACCTCAACAGATTTTAAATGACGACTATCATACTTAAACTTTCGGTTACGTCATCTCAAATGCGTAAATTCTGATTCAGTTGGATTCTTTTAATTTTTCAATTTTGGCAAGTTTTCTTTATTGTGTATTGCTTGTCGTGCGTAACGACTGTGTCTTTGTTGGTTACCTAATTTCTCAACAAGCAACGAGCGGTAAACAGACTTGCGAAGTGAGAGGCCAACGCAACCGGTTCGTTCGGCTCGTTCGACCGATAGCTACACAACTACGTACATAGTAGATAGCGTACTCGGCCACGGATTGGTTTATATCTTGGCGATTAAAACAAGAATAAACATTAATACGTGTCATAATCAAAGATTCTTTGGTAGGTAAATGCTCGCGGTGTTTTGTATATTACAATATAAATTATATTTTACGGTTCCATGGGACAAACCCGGACGCAAAACCAGCGGTCGTGTGCCTCAGCCTCGAGTTAACGTGTTGTATCTTGTTGACGTAACATTGTGGAGGTGGCACAGATCTCACGATGTAAATTCAACTCTAAACTCAAAGCCTTTAGGGATAGTATTGTTTGCATCGATTATATATGTACGTCAGTAGTGTACAATAATAAATGGTTCACTTCAACAAAATCGTAGCGGGAAATCCACGCGACTGGCTTGTGATCGCCACCATGTTAATTGCTTACGAACTTGTTATTTTCTTTATTTCTTGAGATATGATAACGAGTACTTATAACGCTTATAAGGATCTTGTTTATAATTCAACTAAAGGAAAATACTGGACTACTTGACTATTGTGACTTTACATTTTAATTTGCCAAATTCTGAAGTTTTACCGGCACACTTATTATACACAGATTTTGAAACAAATGTTTCAGTATTTGAAACAGATTAGAAAAGTAATTATCTGCTTATCTATTTGTTATCGAATTCATCCTTGAAGTTTAAAACGGTAACAAAACAATGGGGTACTCGACTGCAATAGCATTAAAATATTTATGTAAACCTAATTTGATTTTTGATTTAAATAGTAAAACGGGCAGTTAAAAATAATTAATGTTGTCATTATTTTTATTTTAATTAAATGAAATAAATGTTGGATTCAAGGTCTTACAAAACAGTCATTGCAATAAAAACCTACAAATTTAACAAAAGGTACAGTTACAACTTAGTGTGTCAATTCTTCTGTAAAATTAACGCAATCGTGAGAAGTCGTTGGGCTATCTTTAAATAAACAAAGGAATGTTAATGTTCATGAAGCCGACATATTGATAAACAATGTCCACTCGAATATAAAGTTTTCCATATAATGTTACAACAAGACTGGTCTTGGCGAGACGCGATCTTAAATCAACAATATGGAGAGTTAAGAATTTGGCAATGCGTCCGCGGAAGAAATTGTTCTAACACAATTTACTAACGGTAATAGTCACTTTCATCGCAGCAGACACATTTAAAGGCGAAGTGAGTGGCCAGTTATTCGTGAGGTTTCTACGATACTATTTGCATATTCACCGACTTTCTAATGGACGATGCGGCCGCTCTTGTCGCAATCGTCGGCAGTGGTGAGGTAACACCGATTCATTTAATTATATACTTATGTTGAAAAAAAATAGCATTCGATTCTCGCGCATTGTTGCCATTCAACAGTCACCTCAATGTGCGCGCCTGTCTGGCTTGGGTTTTTTCGCTCAATCGGCCCCCTCTTATTTGCTAGGTCGAGGCTTATTGAAAAGCTGCTTTCGGAAACTAGAATGCCTTGCCTTCACGTTTATGTACGATTAATAATAATTTAGTCAGACAACTGAACTATGTAAAATTTTTACATCGTTTAAAAGATTACAATTTTCCACTCATTGGAACATCTATTGTTGACTTGCGTATTTCAATAGCTGGTGCTCGAATTGTTTTTCAATTAATTCGTGTTATATTTCTATAACGGTGAATGAACTACGTTCATTATTTATTCGCGTGGTAAATGATTAGATTACCTGTTGTACTCAAACCATTTGGACATGTAGTTTGTTATCAGAGCTTCCTATAGATAGATATCGGATATCTACTTCAAATCTCGTAGGTTTTGCCATTAGCATTGAAATTATAAATTCGTATTTGAAGAATGAAGAGCACGAGAACATGCTGGTAGTATTTAATATGTCACTTTATCATCATTGTACAAATATCACAAGCGCGACGGTTGACGGGCAGGTCTTTGCAAGGATTCATTCTGTTGCCGTTCTCTATCGCGGCGGCGGCTCGCGACCTTACGCCAGAGGAGGGGCACCTCTCACCGGCGACGTGACTGCAACCACGGCCTTACGTCGCGAGGCTGTATCGAAACCTATACGTAACGAAGCTCTTTCTAGCCGTGGTTACTCAACGCCCGATAGTTTAGTCGATACACACGTACTTACTTCGCCGTACACAACAACACACTACTAACAGATCACGTGATTACCTTGCGTAACGAATTATTGCCAGCACACCTTTTGATACAACGTGAAATACATAGAAATCTTTCATTATTGAGACATATAATAGTGGCGAAATTATAGCCAGGCTTGCGATAGTGAAATATCACTATCGTAATCTTTATTCCTCAAGCATCATTGTAGAGCAGTTTGTTTTATCAATACCTTAAATGTATTTTTGTTTGCTGTTTTATTTGGAACATTGTAATTATGCTTTGAATGATGACAGCGAACTAGTACAAATAAAAATGTGATGCGAGAGATCACTTCATCAAAGACAATGGCAAGTAAAAGGCGAAATAGATGGATGTTCCCACTACAAGACGAGGCTATTGTGTGGTGGCAAAGTTACTTTTACTGGCAATCAGACAAAATAAAAACTTATTGTTTCATTATGCACTCATAAGCAGACACCAAAATAACACTTTTAAATACTTGCTCGAAACATTACAAATATCGCCGAAAAGATTTCAAGTTTTACTAACTACCTACTTAAAAACAAAACATAAAATACATGCAATGTAACACCATTGTACATCATTGTTCAGCAAATAAATTAATTACGATTTTGAAATAACAGACATGCGTCATGGAGGCATATTTTAATTTCAAAGCAAACAATAATATAGTAAAGTATGCCTTAGAACCTAAGAAGTTGTTTATGCTCTTTATCACAATCAGATCTTGTGATGTCACATTGTTCAGGGAGGAAAAGGCCGACTAAAATATAAACAAGAAAAAAAAATTAAGTAGGTATATGATAATAATTATTTAGGAAACCCACCTAAACTGTTAGATTATCTTCGATATTTTCACCGATATACAAAGAATAACATGTTTACGAGTTTAATTTAAACAAAAATACTAACAGGAAAACAGATTCCACGAGACACATTTCAAATGTAACATACTGATGCGAAAGGGGATTGACCGAGGTTATTTCCCTCAGGATTCGAGGCTAAAGAAAAGGTTACGAACAAAGTTTTTAATTTCGATAAGAGGGTTCGGAAATAACATCAATTTTCTAAAAGTGCTTTTGTACCAAAGTATATGGCCACATTAATATAATTTTTGGTTACATAACAATAATGTTCTTTTAATTAGACATATTAGAGATATTGACGGTAGTTCAAGGCATTGTGGATGCAATATCTGACGCACAATATAACGACGAGATAATGTCCCAAGTATTTAGATCAAGGTGCTAAACACGCGTTCGAGAGTCGAGATCGGATCCGAGGAATTTTTGTTGAAGATCACGCTCGTTTCGTTATGAAACCATAGCGGAATATAAATATTAGAAATTATAGTTTGAAAAGAGATACACATACGAAAATGAAGAGCAAGTACAGTGTCACAATTAAGATATAAATTTTAACAAGTTTAAATTAATCTTATCAAGAGTAAGCATAATATTGATAAACTCGATGTAGGTACTCATAGCAATGAATTTACACTTTTCTATTAGATATTCCTTATCAAAACACGTGTCCGATAAATTTAGTTATTGAATTGAATTAATTTCTACAAATGCACTAGCTACTGATGTTGTTTGCAGATGGTGAAATAAGGTTTTCCTTTTTCAATTGAAATAAATGGATAGATTGCGAATGTCCAGAATCATCTAACTGAGACACAGACGCGGTACGGTACCATTCGACGTGACGCCAACCACGCCTGTTTAGATATTTCAATAAATTGATATACTTTTATGTTTTCATATTTATGTTAAGTATTCTTATACTTAATTATTACTGTCTGATGTTGTAATGGTGTGCTATGATAATCTAATATATAAAATTCTCGTGTCGTGGTGTTTGTTACCAAACTATTTCGAAATGACTGGACTGATATTTATGAAATTTTGTGGGCATATCGGGTAGGATTGAGCTTGAGCTTTGAACATCTATTTTTAATACCCCTAAATGATAAAAGTGACTTACCTATAATTTTATTTTTTTTATTTTTTGTAATTTTTATATGTGGCAGAACTTCTGCCGGGTCACCTAGTAAGATAGGAAATTTTACTCTACGGTTCCATGAATTCATTCAGCGTACAGGCCAGTTACAGTGCAATCTTTGAAAATCTTTTTTCATCAGACTGAAAGACGTTGACACCTTAAAAGACAAAGAACAGGACCACAGATTACACACAATAAAGCAGACAAATTGACTGTGAAACTACGCCTCATTGCTGAATTCAATATTCCACTAAATCGTATAGGTGCGCCGCATTATAGCTTCCAAGCAGATTGCAGACATTGATTGTTATTTTTAATTTATTTATAAGTAACTTCAGGAAGAATGTAACATAAAGGAGATTGATGATCTCTTTTTAACAGGAGATTGTTATGAGAAAAGTATATTTTTTCGTGATACATTTGTATCACGACACGTATTAAAACGATTTCGTATTAAAATTTTCACTAATAATAATTGTATAATTCTTATTTTAATTTAATATGGTATTTATACTGCTTATTAGCAATATCAAGTACTATATGGTCAACGAATATAAATTAGTTCATTAGCTTCGAATTCTTTACTTTAAGTGTTCTAAAACACTCGAAGTCCGGTGGCTCTGAATTTGTGACTTGTGGTATTCAAAAAGAAGAAATATGCGCATACTGAATTTGCATTAAGTAGTTAATAATTGAATAACAAATAGTAACATTTATATCAATTCATTCGCTTAATAACATATGTATAACAATAATGACTACGGTAAACGGAGTCATGTGAATAAGGATTGGTAGAATGGAATAATGAAATTTGTAAATTAAAAAATATAAATGGCACACATATATTATATATATTTAAATATATACTAATCAAAACAAAATAAGGGCCACTTGTTATTTTTACGTCGGTAGATATATTTTATATTTTATGCGTTCTCAAGTAGCTGATTGTTTATTGTGGTGTTGTTTACAAACATTTTTTGAGTATTCCAGCTGCATAATTGTTGCAAGTGAATAGTTTAAGATAATTTATCAGAAATTGGTAACACGAGGACCAGCAGTTCTCCAGGAGACGCGTAGTACGGATACCATTAAAGGTGTTCATCGTGCAAACCGATTATCGTTCGCAAGGCACTGCAAGGTATCTGGCATGGGATATGAGTGATTGGAGTACTGTATTGTTTACGGATGAGTGCAAAGTTAAATTTTTTAGTGATGACAGTCGCATTAGAGTTTGTAGAAGTGAAGGTGAGCAATTTTCGGATGTTTGTATCCATGAAAGTGACAGATTTGGGGGCCCCAATGTTATGGTGTGGGAAGGAATCTCTATCTGGTAGAACCGAGTTGGTAATTCTCAACGAAGGCACAATTACAGCTCAACGTTATATCTAGGAGGTCATCAGACCCCATGTGGTCCCATATGCTCAGGGAATTGGAGCAAGATTCCATTTGATGCACGATAATGCTCGCGCTCATACAGTTAGGGCTACCAGAGAAGCCCTAGAGGAGGCTGGTATACAGGTACTGCCGTGGCCTGCAAACAGTCCGGATCTCAATCTCAGTGAACACATGTGGGATTTACTGAAACGCAGAGTTCGAAGCACAAATCAACACGTGCACATGGAAACACAGATAATAAACGTTCTGAAAACAAGCTGGGAACAAATTCCTTAAGAAACAGTAGTACACCTGGTGGCGAGTGTACCTTCCAGGCTTCAAGAGTGCATCAGAAAACGAGGAGGGCACACCAGATATCCACAAATCAACCAACACTTTTTGTTTATTTTTTATCTCGCCGTTGCTTTTTGAAATTTTGCTTGTATAGTTTTTTTTATGCTGTTTACAGTGAAAATCAATTAATTTATCCAATCTTATCATTAATCAACCCTGGAACATCAAGTATTCGTGAGAATACTGTCAAAACGTGGTGGCCCTTATTTTGTTTAGACTAGTATATATGACTAAAGCAAACTATAGAATGCAAATATGCTTCTGAGCACCTGTTATCCTAAAACTTGCTTTGTACTTGTGTTAACGACAATTTTATGTGGAAAGGAAATTATGTTCTACATTTAACTATGACGAAAATACTCTATTCACAAATAAAAAAAACTCTTTACTACTCTGATTAAAATAAATCAGGTCATATTGTCAATTAACTCGGCGCATAAAATTAGTTAAATAAGAGTGGTGGTATAACGGGCAACTTGAGTAGCCATCAAAACGAAAACAATTGCGCTCAAACTGGTTACCTCACATTACTTTCTTCTTTGAGTTCGATCCACAAAATAATTCCTTTGACGTTTTGACGTTCTGGAAAATCCTGTCTTGATGCGATATTTAATGATAATACTTTTCATTAGTTCAAGGGTTTCATTCAAAGAAAATTTAGTGTCATTCAAAAACACCACTTTTATGCAGATTTATTTTAAAATAGGTACTTGTCTATTCCCTTTTTTTAAACGTAAAAGCGAAGTCTTAGTGAAGAGGTCGGTTCAACGCCCTATTTTACATTCAAATCGATTGTATGAACGAACTAGGATTATGGGCACTCCGTAGCCTTTTTAGTTAGCATAAATGTCAATACTATTTTGTGTGTGTTTAACGTCGCAAGTCAACCTATTTACTGATATCACTTAATAATAAAATGTTGCTGAAAAGTGTACCATTGTCTGTGACGCCTACTCGTGAAGTTCAGAATAGTGCTTGAAGCGAGCGGTAACTTTTACCTGCTTACGTAATGGTGCCAGGCACAATTTATTATCGGCTGCATTGCAAGCTTTCGTAACGTAAGCTAGCATTGCTTATATACACTGTATAACTGTCCATTAAATTTGTGCATACAGATTTTTAAGGTCTAACGTAAACGAATTTAGTTAAGGCTAAGGGATGAAAGTGTATCTTACTGATAAACAACATCAAATTAATCTGGAAATCCATAGAAGCAGTTACTAGGGACCGCATAAACAATGAAATTACGATTACACCTATAGAATAAAGAAAAACATAGTTGAACCAACAAATGAAAGCGGTTACTAACGAAATGTTCTAGTTACCAATTTTTCTCTTGTAACCTAGAGATATTGGATGGCCAGCTATTACTTGAACCGTTATGTAACATACATTTGTTTATAATTCTACAAAAAATTACTGCTGATTTTATTGTCCTTATTTATGTTAGGTTTAATTGAGAAAAATTATATGTACCGTAATTAAAAATTAATGTTTTTCGTAACGTTTTGTCGTAAGTTGTGTGCAAAACCGCACGGCATTCACTTCGAAAATTATATAAATAGATGTTCTGTAAACAATTTAATGTTGATTAATACAAAATAATATCGTTGAAACACAACGAATGGGTGTTCCGATTTCACTATAGGTTATTGAATTTTATTTGTTGATTCGAGTAAAAACGTATTTATTACACAACCTGTAAATGTAAATGTGTAACAACACAAGTTGCTTTTGACAAGCGACGCGCTAACGTTAAAGACTTTCAAATATATGCCTGACCTTTTAACCCTTCAATTTTACATTTGGAACAGGGGCTTTTAACATTAAAATAGATTTAACATGGTCTTGACACAACATATAATTTGTGAAAGTACAATGTATAGTATATATATTAAGTGCAGAGATCAACGCAAAGTGGTAGTTCTCATAAGATCGGTCATGTGCGTAATTATCAACCTATTTGTCATTCAACAATAACAATATTGCAACCATTATCAGGAGGACAAGATACTCACAATGTAAATATATTTTATAACCTAATTTGAATCGTATTCCCCAGTAGTAAGATGTTAAGTAAAATTGCATCTGCGGTTAGTGCAATGTGACATTGTACAACAAGATTATGTATAATGATCTCATTTGTTTCGAGTAAATGTATCGCAAGTATTTTTTTATATTAAATTTATAATATTTATTCGATATAATTACGATTTATTTATTATCTTTATATCGTGGGTATTAATTAACAATAACCTTTTGAGAACTATGAAATAGACTTGTCACATAAGGGTAATGTATATAATTGAGGCTATTATTTTTAGGATTTAATATTTCAAAAAGTAACAAAAAAACAACAGAAACCGTACTGTACACAAGTACTAGTACTTACACGAGAGAGTAGTACTTACAGTAGAGATCTACTGCATTACATCATGGAGGGGATTTACAAAGATTATTTTGCATGTTAATTTTTATTGTATACTAAACTTAACAGAATCTTCAAATACAGCGATGATTGTTATCACATGTAATTGACGGAAAATATATCGAGGAAACAGCATTCCCAAGTAGAAATTGACACGTCTTATATGCATTCGATGCATGACGGGAGGCGCCACCTATGCTTAGTGGTCACAAACACGACGATACATGGACGTAATATATGTTATTTTTATGATTACGACGACTTATGATTAATTTCGGTCGCTATATGTAAAACAATGATGCGTACTATCAAGCAACTCGACGTGCATTATCGATAATATTGATATTTTACGAACAAATGAGTATTTTAATTAATACGAAATTATCAGATCATTATGACTGTTTCAATTTTTTTCACAGTAGTTTCACTAATTCATTAGTGTGTAAATTCTTACGTGTTTTACGAATTTGTTGACTTTGACATACAAGACTAGTACATTTAACGTCCACTTCCTCGTTGGACATCGAAAGCGGTATATTAGCTATGTATGATGGACACGCGGCGTTAGTGTACTCAACAACTTTCCCTTCTTTAATGGAAAAACAACATTAAAACAACAGCCTTACAGGCAGAACTCGAAAGGCACGATCTATTACGCGTGGGATATTGACTGTACTGCAAGTTCTACTTAATTCAGGTGTTGACAATCTTTAGTGCTCGTATGTAAAACTAGGTTGTCTATATCGTTTAGGAACAGAACTAAATGTATACAAGGTTCAATATCAATGGAAAATGGACATCTGAATGTCGCATCAATCATGTAGTTTTGACACGTGGATAACAATATTTTGGCAATATTTAAACTGTCTAGTCAGTTACGATGATGAACAAAATCGAACATTTAAAAAGTGAAAGTCTATAAATGTTCGATAATTGATTGGTTCAATAGTTTACAATATTACGGAGACTACCATGCTTTAACTGTTTACAAAAACATTGAAGCATTTGACGTTTATTAAAAAAATTTAATCGGAAATGGTTTAAAAGCAAATAAATATTAAATACATTTATAATTATCGTAACATGGTTAGGTAAATTAATAAAAAACAAATTAACAATGAATTAGTTGAATACATGGCATTGCATGAATATTATCAGATAGTCTTCTCTTTGGTGTTTATTTCTATAATTTTTTGTTTATATCTGTGTGTTTTACAGTTGGTAAGAAAGCTTAGAATTGACAAGATTAATTGTAACTGAATACTGATATTAAATAGTGTTCCTTGAATTTATAGTTAATGAATATCTAAGCCCCGCTGGCCTCAATTACAATCCGAGATACGCCCAAATTTACGTTGCCGTACGCTTGGGTCCAATAGCAAAAGCACGCGCTGTGAAGTGAAAGTGAATAGCGCGCACGTACGGCCGGCTCGGAACCCCAATAAGACGACACCGCCGTCCGCATACTTCAGCAATTACCACAAGGAAATCAGCAGCGTTCCGCCAAGTCACTCCCAGAGCCCCGACTCAACCACAGAACTACTTTACGATCATCAAACGCATCGACCAATATCAATCTACCCCAACTATGAGAATATTAATCATAAAACAATTGATGAACCAAGCACAGATGATTATTTGACCAAGTTACAAATTAATTTCACAAAGTAGATTTGATAACAGTTTTTATCAAGGGCCACCTTAAATTTACTAGATCTTCATTTTTATATTCATTCCAAGATATTATTAGAATGTATTATCAACCCTGACCTCAAGGTTGAAACCAGTACATGCAAGCAATTGGCCTCAGGTATTGATTTTAAGGCTCTCTTCTACATTAGTTCCGGTTCGCGATGGATCGTGCTGATTTGAGTGTTACGTAATGATTTATCAACGTTTTGAATATACAGAAGCTCTTTCTTTGACTTCCATTGAATTTTACAGTATAAGTACCTGTGAAATATAATAATAGCTCTAAATTAAGATGGGATATTGAAATCAAAAATTTTATTGGAGTCTCTGAGAATCAGGTTTTCAATAAATATTTAGAGATTACTGTGACATGCCTACGTTCTTATTTCTTAGTACTTATCGGTCCTGTCTTTAATTAAAATATACTGAGTAAGTTATGCGTCAAACATCTTAATGTACAGCCAAATATGCCAAATGCCTAAAAACTTTCATGTTTTTTGGTAAATTAGAATTGCAAAATAGGTTGTGGATTTCTGTTAAAGACTCGAATCAACAATTCAATTTGATTATGTCTATCTACAAATAAATGATCGTCACCCATTTAGAGATAAGATAGGATAAAGATTTATTTTCTATGCTTTTTCTTTAGAAGTCCGTCAAGTTAGAGAATGTAAAAGGAATCATGAGCTTGCACAGGTAAGGAAACGAATTGAAATAAGACTGATGATGAATGATTTATAAATTGGTACAAACAGTTTTGGCTTTCAAGTTTACTACATTTTTGTCGGACAAGGCCTTAATAGACTAGGCCAAGTTTATCGCGGTACACGGGTGTATAAACAAAATGCCTGTGTTCAAGATCTTTTTGAACTGGTAGGTACAACAGGCATCCTTGTAGCGAGTGTAAACACTATTGTTTTATCACGTGGCTAAACCCATTATGATCTGATAAAGGGGTTTGCGCCCATACACCTTTGTTCTATAGTTACTTCGGTAACAATATCTGCCACAGAGACGTTTATTTCATTGGAGTTTCTTGATTTCCAATTAAATCAATCAAGAACGTAGGTGTTACCTTATAATCCATGAATATATATTAATTTTTTTAATAAAATGAACCAATTGTAGTTGATAAAACCCATCAAATCGATAAGTTTGACTATCAAAACTGTACTGAGTTATGACTGCTTGATCTAAGAAGTTTAAGTTATTTTTGTACTGATTCCGTTTTTGTGACTTATTGATTATTACTTTGTACATTACATAACTCAAATACAGCGTTTGTGACAAACCAAAGCCTTCGTTTTTTTAGAGATGCTATATAAGTAGCTAATGTTACGTTTCAAGTCGAGCAAGGTTCTCTAGGGAAGGTTAAAAGAACAAATTTTTATAATGAGCGCTAGAGAGAAATCGTCAAGCAGTTGCTAGCCTTCAGTGATCAACAAAGTATTACAAGAAGATCAAAATGTAATCGTGAAATCAAACTTGATGAAGGTTAATGAGCGATTTGTACAATAAAAATAGAGTTGCTTAGCTACATATTATATCGGCGATAGTTAACAATGAGTGATCGCTGAATTCATCAATCAGTACTATTATAATACCAATGTACTTGAGGTAATTGGCCTTACACTGGCCTGAACCACACTACTGTTAAATAACGGTACATTTTGCAATTCCTGACAAGTTTAATTTAAAACACATTGTGTTTAAAATTACGCTACTTCATTTTCGATGCATAAGAGTTATCTTATTATCAAAACATATTTTTTTCTTTTCGTACAAAATCGAATCCTGTTTTCGAGGACGGTATTAATGTTCCGTAAACCGTTGGTGAAGGTAGTAAGTGTTGGGAGGACAACGACCTGACCGCGTCAAGATGTATTCCAATCCAACTAACAATGTGAGGAATATTCAATTTTATAATGCAGAACATTGGGTTCAATGTACATAGTGTGTGAGTCATTAGATATAAAGATATATCGATAATAGAGGATATTATGCACACGTATCATTTGTGGGCTACAGTAATTAAATGCGCATAGTGTCAGAACAAATAAAATTATCTAATAAGAAGTTAAAACATTATCATAAAGGGGACAACGGCCGTCGCACCTGTGAGGTGCACTCCACATGTGCCTACTAGCGACTGGAACTGTTGCTATTTTTACACGTCCACTCTATCTTATTTACTATTCTGGTCTGCGACTCATTGAATTGTGGTTATTATGTGCAAGTTGGATATGTGCCAGCGAGTCTCGGACCTAACACACCGATACAGAGATATTCGAGGAACGATGGCGAAGAGTTTTCAGGGAACAGTATTTATCTCAAACGTATTCTTTTCATATTTATAACATAAAAACATAAAACCAAAGCATGTTAATGTCAATTATTATGCTCAATGTGGGCATGGTTAGAATTACTTGCAGAGTATTAAATTGCCACGTATTTATACAACCTTATAATAAAGGTAAAAAATAAAGCATGACATTTTAGATCTTGAATAAGGTTGTCGGGGTCGTTTACATACTATACAAGCAAGTGTCTCTCGTTGAGCCACACGAGAAGAGATCGCTTCAAACCGGCAACGGAGCCGCGCGGTGGCAACAAGTAAACCGGTCGAAGGCGCCGGGTGTCGGGCGCGGGGATCGACCAAGACTCAACACTTTGTAAACAAACTGATTTAGATACATTTTTTGCAATTACTAATGTGATTAGAACTGTAAGTTAGGCACTTAATTTTAATACAGTAATTATTATAAGCAAATAGCTTCATAAAAAGCCAGTTATAATAAGTATTTAAGCTCCATGCATTCTAGGTTTATATTATGTATTATTAAATTCTGGGATTCATTGAAGTAATAGTTAACGCGGCACGTAAATAAACAAGATGATACGGACAAAATGTGTATGGTTGAAAGAAAAGGCTCATTCGAAGGTGCATTATTACATTAATCGTGTAAATACTGTATAAATGTACCAACATATGATGCACTGAATGTCAATATATATGAAGCCTCATACTGCGTGGTCTTGAAAGCTAAATACGACGAGGGCTCAAGCGTACCTGTAATCCGCATATAATTTTTTTTTCGAAATAATTTAGTGTAAATAGTTAAATAGACTACAAACCGCAGCGTCAAGTAGCAAATCGAAATCCGTTAAGTAGGTCATATAATTTCGCAAGCGTATCGAGTGCCGCAAACGTTAACTGGTACGCCTGAGGCGAGTCAAGGCCTGTTTGACGATGAAGCCAAGATCCTGACGGAGCTGCACCGTTTCTTTCTCTCTACTATACCCAGATTTTCCACAATACATATTTTATGATATAATATAAGTAAAAAGTTTCTTAATGTTCATTTCAAACGTCTTTAGTGATAAGATCATTGAATTATGTAAAATGCACATAGAGATACGTGGTACGCAGACAGTTGTTACCAATATGACATCTCGAGAAATGTCAGATTAAATAATAAATATTTCGGAAATCTAACACACAACGCCATCTAGTCTGAAACTAAGAAGAGCTTGTGTTATGTGTACTAGACAACTGATATGAATACATAAATACATTTTTCTTTTCATAAATACATACATATTACGAGACAGCAAATTAAAAAAAGAGATTAAAATATAAATTATGTATGTCTTATTGAAATAACAATTATAACGGTACACTCTCTTTACATCCTGCTAAACAATAGCATTTGAAAGGACGAGATTATGGTGTTAATCTGGCTATTGAACTACCATTGGTAAAATGAAATATTTAGAAAGAGACAATGGCGTTAATGGTTGTTACTAAACAGCTTATGCCATTCAGGAATTTGGTCTTTTTATGATGATGATGACTAAGATTTATTATCCTCGTTTCCTAAAACTTTGGAATTTTGCATTGTAAATTCTGTAACAATAATAAAACTTACCCCATCATTTCCGGATAGGAACTGAATTTTTGGTTTTGCCAATCTGTCCTGAAACATGAAAAGTAATTTGTTAATAACACTAGTTTACAAAATTTCGCAACAGAGTAACCGCATAGACAGTTTGTTATTGATTAAGCATTACTAAATTAATAATATAATCATCAAATATTCCCATCACTTCAATTAAAAAATTTAAAAAATAAAACAAAAATACACATGGTAATACATATGATCAAGTTGCGTACAATACAGTATTTTATAATTTTGAGGGTACGTAGCAAATTAAACGTTTGTAGTATTTATTGCGTTTTGATGCTTGATCTAAGCAATCTTTTGTTGCTTTCCTATTTTTGGTTATTTTATAAACCTTCTAAGTACGAAATAAGTTGAATCGCTTAACGTGGTTGTGTTAATTCTCAAGATTTATTTGGTTTTATACGTGGCCCGTTTGCGCCTTATAAACAAAGAAGGATAATGAGTAACAATATGAACGAAACCTATTAACCGACTTCGAAAAAGGAAGAGGTTTTCATTCGACTGTATTTTTTTCATGTTTGTTGCCTTAGAACTTTCGACTGGGTGACTGGGTAATTGGTGATCTATTTTTTAGTTGAACGTTGAAGCTTCCTGTGTAAACATACAATAAGACGTATGTAGATATTTGAGTAATAAAAAACAACAATAACTAAAAATTCTTACGTGATAGCGAAATTCTGATAACAGATTTAGCTTCAGCATTAGCGTTTTACGCAGGATACAATGTTTTTGTTGCTACTAAACTAAACCTGTTTTTTGTAGAGTAGTGTAATCATGTTATTGTTTGAAATGCAAAAGTTTTTACGTTAAATGGAACGGATTTGGATGATATTCGTCACAAATATAAATATAGAAACAATGCAGACGGGTACTATTGATGGCTTGTGTATGATTTTTAAAAAGACATCAAGAGCTTGGCGCCTTTTGTCAGTTTCTGTTTAAAATCCTAATCGCATCATATCAACGGCCATTTATAGCCCATTGATAGACATAGACATCTCTTTCGAAAGGAGGTTTGGCCTACCATACCATGACATCGACCCGAAGGATTATCATTATTTTTTGTCAAATCTTTCCCGCTGATTGATTGTCTTGCAAAGTTTGCTTCATCGCCTCTTACGACACCCATGAATATGATAAATAATAGTGGTGCCATACCGTGTTCTTGATTAACCACCATATGCATGATCTAATCATTAAGTAGACGGGAAGTCTAATCATTGAAAGGATTCACGAGAAATTGACTCCTGATTTAATTACTTAATGGGTCTCCTTGCGATCGCATCGTTGTAATTTCAGCTGTTTTAAAGCTATAATACGCGTGTCAACTGTTCAAGTAAAAGATGATATTTTTTCTTCTTTTCATTTTAATTAGGTTTATATATAATTTCTTAAATGACATTTTATAGCTTGGTAAGTAGTATTTTGGCATTCATTCTATCTTATTTATTTAATGTTTCAGGATACTTACAAATTAAACTTATATAATTTGATTTTAATGAATAAAATGGTACATTAAAGCTCTTTGTATGCTTTATATGTAATTAACATCATTGTTACGCGCACTCGGGCGCTAAATAATAATGTTTTTGTAAATATAGGTGTATTAATGAAGTTATAACTTACAGTAAAACGTAC
Source organism: Hyphantria cunea (assembly GCA_003709505.1). NCBI lineage: Eukaryota > Metazoa > Arthropoda > Insecta > Lepidoptera > Erebidae > Hyphantria > Hyphantria cunea. Next base: position 2,112,359 of record PKRV01000116.1, read on the forward strand.
GTCAGGTATGTGTTGTTTTCCGCTAACTTATATAGCTAGTATGTAACTTCCAAGTATATTGGATTAACCCATTATAATACATGATATAACTAAATCTGTAGAAGAACACTAATTTAGTTTCAATGTCTTTTAATTTTGTAGAGTAGTTTTGCCTGTGTTATTGCTGTGTATACAAAAGGCAGATATGAACTGTGTTACATCATAAATGCACTAAAATATTGAGTAAATTTATTTTATATATTGCCTTTTCAAAACAATCCGCCAGTTAGATTCCAATAAGATAGAATAAAATTGTTTGGATTGGATTTAGCAAACAGACATGAAACGGACACAAAGAATATCCAGACTCAGACCAGACCCACCTGGGATTTGTACCCACGACACTTGGCGCTGTAAAAAGCGGCGAGATGACTGTTAGACCACTATGCCATTCGTACAGTCATATTTGCTAATATGTGGGCTTATTAGGTATTCTGATGATATTGTAAAGACCCATTTGCGTTCTATTTACTTGTTGCAACATATCACTCAATGGTTTTTCATACCTTTTGACGTAAACTAATTATTTACGTAGATACACAGGAAAATATAAACATGACACATTCTCGACAAATCAGCCAATGAAACATCCGTATGACATTATTTCAATAAATTGTTACATTATAACGACCTATTGTCTGTTTTCTTTCACAAAATCCTAATTTTAGCTGATAGTTGAATCCACAAGAGTGTCCGGGTCTTCACCTTTGTCTTAAGTTAAAAAAAAGTTGCGATTACCTCAATATGATAGAAGGCCGGACCGTTCTTGAACGATTTCGAATAATTGATAATTGATATGAGTTAATGATGATATGATATCTTACAGAATTGTTTTGAATTTCTTATATCGTCATGAAACATAGTTTTGGGACAGACCGACTGACTCGAAAAGATTCGCTTATTTTTGTAAACTAAAAGATTTACATTTTTATTTATCAACTAGATGAGCCCCGGCGTTATCCGTGGTATATTTTAACCAGCGCTGCATGTTAACATCAGTAGCGTTAAATGTTCGTTTGTTAAAGAGCTTACTCTGGTAAAATATACAAATTTAATGACTTAAAGGCTTCAGATAAAAATTAAATTAATTTTTATTTAGATCATCAATCATAATTAACTAACAGTCTTTATCGGACCAGTGGACATAAGTTCTCTTTAGGGTAGAGGTTGGGCTTTGGCCACGCTGGCAGGACGGGTTTGTATTGGGTTGGTTACAAGTTTTCCTTTCTCTTCTCTCTTACTGCCTCGATGGCGCAGTGGTAGCGTACGCGACTGCTGTCCATGAGGTCTCGGGTTCGAATCCTGGGTCGGACCAAATGTTTGTATGATCTGCAAATATTTGTTTCGGAGTTTGGGTGTTTTCTATGTATAATATGTATGTATTTACAAAAAAAAGTATTTATGTATTCATATCAGTTATCTAGTACCCATCATACAAGCTCTGCTTAGTTTGGGAATAGATGGCGTTGTGTGTTAGATGTCCGAAATATTTATTATTTATTCTCTCCTTCTCTGCATACTTTGCTTCCTTAATCGCCTCTTACGAAACACCTGATATGAAGAGGGGTAGTGATACTCCGTATTTTTAAACTCTCTCCACAGTATTTGAATAAATAATGAGAATTAAAATTTCTACATAATTACAAAGGCACAACCTAATGAAACGTCGTAATTAGGCGACCAGAAGCAAAACTAGTTGGGCAACGATTTGGGACGGCCACAATAAGCAAGTGTCGGCAAGTCATAGCGTTGCACAACCGACGATGGTCGAACGCGAGAAACATAACTAGGCTGGGCGGCAGCGTTGATGATGTAAACTTAAAAATTACTTTAGTTACTTACTTAACCGCGAAACTCAATGTGAAATTCTAATAGTTACATTGCCGTCTAGACTCAGAGGAGGAAGGGATGACCCGGAACTCTCAATGGTTTGCAACCATGGCCGTGACTCGTGGTACTTTAAGGTTCAAGCGATTACTATATCAATATGGGTAAAACAATAGTCTGTTTATACAATAATATGTCTATACAAATAACACACTTTCATTAATCTACTACGATTTCATGCTATATATTTTGAAATATACGTTTGAAAAAAATGATAAGAGAATTGTCAACATTAATATTGAATTGGTCGCGAATGCCAAACCAGTTTTAATAGGCAAGGTCACTATAATAAATCGATTATAGTATTACAGTATAGAATACTACCTTAGTTCATATCTCGGACGTTAAATAAATTATTGTACCATCTAAATTCAACTCTAATGACAAATTGAATTTCATTACATACATATAAACTAAAATATTTTATATTTGTTCGGCTTGAAGTAGTACGATATTCAATAGCAGATGACGTACTTTCAAATTTGGGAATTTTATTTTTTAATAAGGCCTATACTAATCATTGATCGGAAAACCTATTATGTAGTAGAAATACGTGGGTACATTTATCACTCGCGATATTAACGAAGACCAATTTTTGGTTGGCGTTACAGCTCAAGCAAGCTAGAGATTTTAGTGTTTAAATATATAAGTACACCTCAACAACGAATAGTAATCAGTATTATTTGGCTGGGTAAAAAATTTAAAAGCAGTTTTGGCCTTGCGTTGAATTGCTACGTTTGCGGTGTGAGGCAATAAAATACCTGCACTAAGTGACCTTAACGGAATATATCGATGACCTTTTAGCAAATAAAACAGATAAAGCTTTTACAAACTTGATTTTTGAAGATTGTAACCCTCTAGGTAAATATTTTATCTAATTATTATCACCTGTGGTATGATGTAAACATTTAAATATATCAAATTATTATTATATTTATATAACCTTGACAAAACTGGTATAACTTTATTCCATTTATTAAAGTTCATTTTATATCCAACAGGACAGTAAGTAAACAAGAAGCACTTTGAAATGGCGACTCTCTATTGACGATTCTGTCGACAGAGGAAGTCTGAGAGTAGACTCAGAATAAGAGACGCGTAAATTTATGTGAGGGTTTTCGTCAACGCTAATCTGAATATTGGGTTGTGTAAAACATTAACATAGATTAGTTTCGAAGACTGATAAGAGGCTTTTATAGCTACATATTAACTTCAAGGTAAAGTGTACCAGTAATGCATAAAAGTAACAATATTATGGTAGAAATCGCAAAGTAGATCAGATTATGAAGATTTTACATTTCTTCCTTTCGTTACACAATATATGTAAGTACTACTGTTTTAAACATATAACTTTAATAAATATCCTTATTTCGAATGCGAGATCATTTTTAATGACTTTAGTACTAGTAGTTTAAGAACCGCGATAACTATAATGTTTCCAATGTTAAAACCATAACTTCAAAAATGAACATTGAAAATACAATTGCAGGATTAAAAAGACAATGCCACGTTTCAGATAACGTCGGTTAAAATGAATTGTCAAGCCTTGAAAGCGTCTATTGATGGTATATTTAACAATATTAATGACTTTAGCAGTAGTAGTTTAAAATAGCAACGACAACCATAGTACATATTTCCAATGTTAAAACCATAACTCAAAAAAAAAAGTACACTAAACATAATTGTCAAGCGTTGAAAGCGTCTATTGATGGTATATTTAACAATATTAATGACTTTAGCAGTAGTAGTTTAAAATAGCAACGACAACAATAGTACATATTTCCAATGTTAAAACAATAACTCAAAAAAAAGTACACTAAACATAATTGTCAAGCTTCGAAAGCGTCTATTGATGGTATATTTAACAATATTAATGACTTTGGTAGTAGTAGTTTCAAATAGCAACAATAACCATAACTTAAAAAAAAAGGACACTAAACATAATTGTCAAGCCTTGAAAGCGTCTTTTGATCGTATATTTAACAATAACATGAAAGAGCCGGGCGCCTACCTGACCACCGGAATCCGAGAACCATAATATGAAAGTTGTTCTCGTCTAGTTTTGTATTACGTCGGCTAACACTTGTATCTTTTTTTACTAAGAAAATAATCAACTACAAATAAATAGCGTGGAGTCGATATTATTATGAACAATATATATTTAGACTATTGCCGAAAATTCTATGGAAAGAATTCATTACAAACTACATTAGAAATCTAGGAATATGTGTGTTACTTATACATTATTCTTAGAAACTAGAAGATTTCCTATGTTAGCTGACCTGCACCCGCGCAAATTCGTCTACACACCTCTAAAAAGGAATAAGCCTACCCGTTTTGATGGTTGACCCTTGCAATTTCGTCTACATCTCCCAAAATGAAAGGTTTTTTCCCTGTTTTCTGTATTTTTTATTAATGCTCTACTCAAATCGGTCGTAGACTGATAGTCATATTCGAATCAGTATCTTTTCCTGTGATTAGTACGTTCTACTAAATTTATTGGTTTAAATAAAGTAAAATAAGGAAGTCTACAGGCATTACAGAAAAAATCTACTAAAATTGATAAAAGTTTTTTAAGGATTAGCAATACTTAATGAGTGTTATAATTTTATTTGAGAGTAAATTATCATATATTCACGCCATTACATCCTTCAACATGAACCGCATTTAAGTAATCTATTGCAAATAAATACATACAGTTCTTTTTCATTTAAACGTAAACTTAATTTCTGATGTTAAAGAAATTTTGCTTTGTGAAGACCAACATTTATTAGCTAGGAATAGTTTCTTTGTCAACGAATTTGTGTAAATTATTATTTCAAAGTTGATTATAAAAGACTTAAAGGTAACAACAGTCACTACATTCAAAACAATTAACCCTTAACAAAGTACGTATTCCCATTTCTATGTTCTATTATGTCTTTTTGAGTCAGCAAGGTATTTTTGTACCAGTTCAAACAATTACAAGACCCTTTCAAAGCTATTACCAGAATTTGCATTTTTTTTCTTTTCTGTAAGAAAGGCCATATTATTTTACCTTCTTACTGTATTGCAATTTTTTTCTTAGAAACGTTAGAAATAGATACAAAGGAGGATGAAAAAATAGTAATGACCAAGCGACTTTGTTTCTGTAAGTTCGAAGACGACAAACGAATGTACTTCTTAGTATGTAAATGTATGTAATACTTAGTAACATAATAACATATTTTTATATTTGTATTTTTCACCAGTCTAAATATTAGAAAATTCATATGCATACTTTACAAAGTATTTACACGAATAAAAAATATCTCACTATTATTATCACGAAATTAAACTCATTAATTTATAATCTTAGGATTCTATTAAATCTGCTGCGTCTAGCTCTTTCTTTCTTATGATGAAACAGTGTTTTACCGATTATGTATTTGACTAGTAGAAAGAAATGTAAGTGATATTCTATTCATTTATGATATCAAGTAAAAAAAAAAACAGTGTATCAAGAAATGTGTACTTTGTACATCTGTTATCAACTAATCGGCCATTTAAAAATCATATTAAAGACAAAATTTTGGGATAAAAATAGAATAAGGGGCGGTTGATACTTGAGAGTCAAACATCTGTTCGTAAGTTACTGTATAGGGACAACCAGGTGCTTAGGGGGAACATAGGGTGCGACGACCTCGGGCCCTATCGCCCGCGTACACCGTCACGCAGACGTCATCTATATCTATCATATGCCAACACTAACTCTCCTACAAACAATTGAAATGTTAAATTTGATAGGATATTCAATCGATACCTAACTTTTTAGCAAGGAATTATTCTTCAAGAATCAAAACAGTGCAACATTCTCCTGTACCATGTGATTTAACTGTCATCATCGTTACTATGCGAACATTTAACTGCTGAGATGACCCTGATGTCAAACTGTGATGATAATATTAGCTTCTACATTTTGTAGCGTACGAGGCTACAAATAACCTGCACCTCTCTCAAGATTAAATTTCTATTGTGTTAAAAATAAAGATAAAAACCGTTAAACATTGAATGATTTTTTAATATGGTTTTGTTGAAAACTTAGCACAATATTTTAAGATCCTCTAAATTATTTTTAAGAATTCCATACTTAACTGCAAATGCTGACATACTTTGGATACACCGTGGATATCCGGTACCGATAGGCTGATAGATACCTACCCAAATTTTCATATCGCACGTGTCATTAGTACGATTCAGTGACTATTCGTTTCAATTAATTGTAATAAAACTGCAATATGATCAGAGTAGTAGTTTAGAGTACGACGAAATTGATTAATAAAACGAAATGATTCTCATAACATGATTCATTCAACATGCGGTAGGGCCATATTCTTTAAAATAACAGGATGGGCTGTACACTCAATCGGCAACTTCACTAAATGTGATTCATTGCTTACAATGCATAGAAAAAAATACCAGGTGGCACGCGTACGGCAAGAGGCAAGCAAAAAAGAAACGGTCACCAAATCTGGTGTATTTTACTGGAAAGTTTAAAGGAATTTCGATTTTGAGTCTGTGAAGCGAGTGTTAATAATGGTTTAACAGAGCAAAATAATAGGTGTCCCGATCTTAGGCGCACACAAAAGATATCTATCATTGTTGAACACGTGCATAGACCGGAGAATTACAATCAGGTGGGCGACTATTCCGAAGCGAACGATATGAAACTCTTTGAATGCAGTTTCGGGCAGTTTTTTTTTACATCAGGTGTTTTCTCAAAATATACAAACATGTTTGGAGTCCAAATTGTAATCATAAATAATTATCTAATGGTTTTTCGTTAATATAAAGAAATGTTGTTTGCAATATTTTAAGAGCAAACCTATTTTTTTTTATACAAAATTGTATAATTTAATTCATAAATATTCACATGTGCACGTTGAAAATTTTATTCTTCGTCTTATATTTCGATGTGAAGTTTTGTGATAGATATTAATTTTTACAAGATAGTACTGTTGTCACAGTTTGACCTATATCCCATAAACATCTACAGATGTAGCAGCATCTTTTAACATGGATTTATGAATATTATTAACAACCCATAATGTCCTGCTGCTGGGCTCGGGTTTCCTCCTTGAGAGGGTTAAGGCCATACGTCCCCACATTGGCCAAGTGCGGGTTGGGGACTGAAAATGAAAAGTATGTTTTACAACTATATAAAGTCGAATGATTACTTAAAATACATTACTATGAATTTGTTTTGTAGTAACAATTAAGTAGGCCAAAATCTACTTTGGTACAGTCTAGAAGTAGACTGTTAAAGGCTTTTGATGAATAATTATTAGCTTTTAACTACATCATGATTCAAACTATCATTATATTAATTCGAGGGACAGAATTTTATAAGAAAATAAAGTAATTTATTAGACAACAGAATGTGTTACACATTATCACAATAGCAATGAACTCTAAAGATCCTCTGTGATCATTAATTACAGTTATTAAGAGTTTGAAACAAATAACTGCTGAAGAGTAAACAATATTAGTAATTATACCCTAATAAAATAGAAATCATAATAAATATTAGCGTAAACACTTTTTGCAGAGGATAATGATGACATTAAAAATCTATTAAGTGAAAGAAACATTAAAAATGGTAATAATATAATGAATTGATAACATTGTCATCAAATTAAGGGAACATCATTAACAGTACATTTAAATAATATAGCATCATAAATTGGAAATATATTTTTTTATGCATGGGCCTGCCAAAGTATCTCTACTCTGCCTGATGTAAAGCATGAGCAGAATCCAATGGTCATCAGGCTCAGCTCATTGTGCACTCAGAAGACGCAATAATGCAGCATATTGACACTCACTATGGCATCTTATTGACATGTTTCTGCATCATAGGGCCTCCAATAATCTAGAACACATTCCACAGCTGTGTACCCTCATTTCATTAATCACAGTCTTCAAAATGTTCTATCATTAGTGGTAATAAATTTTGGATTAATTTGATAAGATGCGATATGTCACATGATCATGGTCCACAATTTGACTGTAAAAACTAATGATCAGGATATCTATAATTACCATCCGAAGTGATATTCATTAATGAAGTATTCATAATATAATTCTCATCAATATATTGCTGTCATAAAAATTAGTATTACACAGCTGACTTATTCATTATTATTATCATCATCATCATCAACAGCTTTTAACTGTCCACTTCTGTAAAAGAAGGTCAAAGGAGGTCTATAAACGATAAATTTAAAATGGTACTTTTACCAGGTCTAACACTATCATTGCTATTGTGTCTGTAGGCCCAATATGCTTCTTACATAATAGTGAAACTAGAACCAAATGTCTAGACAGGTCTATACAGACTGTCCTAGATTTAGGGATATGAGCAAAGTGAAGCTTGATTACAATGTACAAGTAACAAATATATTATACTTATACAAAATATGGAAAACAATAACTGTTTTTCATAGAATGGTGAACAACAATCTCTCATAATTATTGTTAACGTTTTTAGGGATTACCCTGATACCTTCTTTCTATACTCAATTTTCATCATTTTAAGGTTATTTATTTAAATCATTGAATTATTGGAGTTCAACCAGTGCACCATTTTGATGACAGCAGAGACTATATTCGGGCCTTCCTTCCTCATTACATTCTTACAATATAAAGTAACTAATTGAGGGTAAACATAAGTTGCTTCTGAAATTATTGAATAAGTCTTCACACTATATTGTGAAATGTAAATAATAATTACCTATATTATGTTAACATAAAAATATTGATTATGTTGAAAATGTTGCATTGAATCTTAAGTATGTTTAGTGTAACATTAATTGTTATAGTCATATAAATCAATCCAACATCTGAAAACTAAGCTGTAATATGACAGCTAGTTTGGCTGACTGATAAAGCACTTTCTTTTAAAACCTAAATGTTATAATAATAGAAAATACCTAAATAAATATTTGCAGATCATACAAACATTTAGTCCGGCCCAGAAATAAAATCTCAGAACTCAAGCACAGCAGTTGCATATGCTACTAATGCACCACTGAGGCAGACATATGTATAGATAGTAAACATTTTAAAATTACAAAAACAGGATTTTAAAAATGTAAAAATGTGATGAGACAGATAATCAATATTCTTCACCAATCCTTCAATAAACTTTTACTAAATAAGCACCAGGATATACCAGGCACTATCTTCATTAGTTTAATTTGCAAGTCCTTTTAAATAAACGTCTCGAGACTTTAAAATAAGCTCTAAAGAGGTTTTATTACTAAAATTTTGTTGTGCTATGTTGGTACCATGGAGTAATGATACAAACAAGTTATATAATTTGGTACTCATTAATAGAAATGAAGGTAATCAGTAATCAACATAAGGTAAATATTTATACTAAATGGGGTTACAATAAATTAGTGCACAGATTGCTACAAGTAATTAGTATAACATGGTTTATATTACAAATTAAAGTAGGACATAGTAGAATTGGCTATTTGATCTACAAATACTTTCCAAACTGGTCACTTATTTAGTAGACATGTTGTAATTTAATGACCTAGATTAAGGCTGAATATGTGTTACCCAAGCCATTACCAAAACAATTACTTTTGTAACCCTGTATTTTTATGAAAGAGGAAAGGTTGCTTCTATTTAATTATGATTAAAGCAATCAAATTGTTTAAATGATAAGCATCAAATACATCAATTTCACAATATGCTTTAAACTTATACAATTCTTGACTAATTGTCAAGTAGGAAAAGAATTAAAAGCCTGAATATATATTGATAATAAAAAGATCTGAAATGGTTCCTATGCTAGTAACACTTGTATGCTACTATAAAAATATTTTCATTTTCATAATTAATACACAGGTGGACTTCAAAAACGTGTTTATACCCATCCTAAAACTTGTTAAACTTTCTGCTTTATTTCATGATGTTATAATGCTCATTAGCGTACTGAACCCCTTAGAAACATAGTATGAAATATGTTTTAAATTAGGCTACTTATTTTATACAGTTGTACTAAAAGAATATTTATATAATTGTGTAATTTCTTGGGTGCAAACAGTGGCAAAAGAAATATGTTAAAAAGAATCACCAAGTGCTGAGCAACATAAAGTATATTGTCTAAACATGCTATTTAAAATATGAATATGTATATTATATAGTACTAATTTGTACATAAACAGCTGTGGTATATTGTCATAACAAGTAATGTTATAATAAAAGATTATTATCATGAACAAGCATGTAGCGCCATCTTTTATCATAAGGTAATACTATATGTTGTTGATAAGTGTAATTTTTATTTCCATTTCATTAAATACTTTACAATATTTAAAATATTATTAAATATAGTTTATCATAGAGTATCTACAGTTGACACTACATTTTTTATTTATATGATGCAATAAGTTCATATCATTTTGTTGTAAGTTCTAGAAAAAGTTTTCTATTTTAGATTTTCTTGATACTTAAGTTTCAAGCAAATCTTCTTTTCCTTCTATTTTGTGTATTTATATAATAGCATGGTATTTGAAAAGTGATAAGACTTTTGAATTTACAAATGTTAAACTTTTAGAAGAAACTAACACCACTAAAGTAATATTACCCACTGATTAAAAGAGGTCAGAATGACCTCTTTTAATTTGCACGCAATCAATTGTACAATAATTTTAATAACAATATTTCAAACTGGCTACTGGAAAGAATTGTAAATCTTTTACTGAAAATATGTATTGTATTAAAAAAATTATTTATCTGAGATATGAGTTGTGAAATATTTCACTTAACAGTAAATAATATTGTGATTATTAAATCGTAAACTTAATTCATTTTATTATCGGATTTGAGTAAATTAACAACATTAAACGTAGTGTTTTTCCAGCACGTAAACTAGATAAGTAAGACTTGTTTTGAATGTTTTTATTCAGAATTGATTTGATATCACAAGCAAAGGTTCAACGAAAACTCATAACAAACGCAAAATTGTAGTTAGTAACCTAACTCCACGGTAAAAGTCGAATTCCGCAACAATAAGTCCGAATTCTCTAATTATAGCCATATGAATTGAAATGTAAATCTGTAAAATAACACAGCAAATTTTCTACATGTTGACGTGGCGTGACATTGGAGAGGATTATATATTGCAATGCTACTTACATCAACTAGTTCTTAAGCAAGGTATGATAATAAAAACTCTGATTTATCGTCATGAAACATAACCATTTGCAGTATCATTTCAATTACTGTAATATAAGTATGGCGCCTGACATTGTTGGCTACCTATCTTTATTTTTGTATAGCAATATGGCGATAGTACTTACCCTGTTATTTCTAAGAAAGTCTTCAATAGCTTTTAGCGCTGAATCCGTTAATTTCACAAACACTAGTTCCTTGTTTTCTTTATAACTAGACTCCGATGATAACCCATACTGAACACCTGCTGGCAAGGCCGCCATTTCTTATTCACTATTCGCACTGTGGACCAGCTGACTCCTTTGCTAGTCGTCACGATTCATATCATTCACACATTTTCTTAACCGTAATCACAAATTCACAACCTATAAAATTATAATTACAACAACAGAAGGGTTTAACAAGTCCAAATTAACAATCTTTTTGTAACCCCATCGACTCGGCCTTTGTTGGCAGCGCTCTCATCTGCAAGGCCGCACTGACTGTCATGCGCAATGGCTCTTTTGACAGGAAACGCGAGCATTCACTGCGACAGCAGCGCCAATTCGCAGTTGGCAACAAGTAATTTGAACTGTGGCCAACTTCAGATATGTCAAAATTACAATATTTTTTTATCATTTAAGAGAAAACAAATGAGAATCTACAATTAAATTGAAAAAAAAACTAATAAATTGGTTACTTCGTTTTTATTTACCGCGATATATGCGCCAGGTAATTGTTTTTGTAAAATTGTATGTAACAATAGGTTATGTTTCATTTAAATTCGTAAGCTAAGCTACTTCATGACATATGGACAATTCACTTACGTGTTATGATTTCTTGGTCATATTTCTGTAATTTCAGTATAAAACTATAACATTTAGTCTGTATTAAGTATTTGAAAACAAAGTGTTGTAGGTAAGTCTGAGTGTTGTTAACATGTTTCATTTAATATAATACTATATTTATTTTCAATTTTGGATAAAGTTAACCTACATATGTCTTTCTATTTTTTGTAGACTTTTTGAATCATGGCTACGTGGGAAGAGAAAAAACAATTAATAACACGTAATTTGCAAGAAGTTCTTGGTGAAGAAAAACTAACAGAAATATTAAAACAAAGAGACCTTAAAATCTACTGGGGCACAGCAACGACAGGACGGCCTCATGTTGCCTATTTTGTGCCTATGTCTAAAATAGCAGATTTCCTAAACGCTGGTTGTGAGGTAACAATATTGTTTGCTGATCTACATGCTTATTTAGATAACATGAAAGCACCCTGGGAACTACTAGCTCTTCGCACACAGTACTATGAGGCTGCCATAAAAGCCATGTTACAATCCATAGGTGTACCGCTTGATAAGTTAAAGTTTGTCAGAGGTACAGAATATCAGCTTAACAAAGAATATACACTGGATGTTTACCGTATGTCATCTGTAGTTACAGACCATGATGCTAGAAAAGCAGGTGCTGAGGTTGTGAAACAAGTTGATCATCCATTACTAAGTGGACTTCTTTATCCTGGGCTTCAAGCACTAGATGAAGAATACTTGAAAGTGGATGCTCAGTTTGGTGGTGTGGACCAGAGAAAAATATTTACGATGGCAGAAAAATATCTACCCCAACTAGGTTATGCAAAAAGGGTACATCTAATGAATCCCATGGTACCAGGTCTTACTGGAGGTAAAATGTCAGCATCTGAAGAAGATAGTAAAATTGATCTTTTAGACAATCCTGCAAATGTTAAGAAGAAACTCAAAAAAGCTTTCTGTGAACCTGGAAATATTACTGATAATGGAATCTTATCATTTACTAAGTTTGTAGTATTCCCTTTAATGAAAAATAATGAAAGTTTCAAAATCAGTAGACCAGCTGAGTATGGTGGTGATCTTGAGTTTTCTAATTTTGAAGATCTTGAAAATGCATTTGCTAAGCAAGAAATACATCCAGGCGATCTGAAAGCAAGTGTAGAAGCAGCCATTAATAGGCTTTTGGATCCTATCCAGGCAATTTTTAAAGACCCCAAGTTGCAAGAACTTGCCAAGAAGGCTTACCCACCTCCTTCTAAGAGTAAAGGTAATGCAGCAGCAGCTTCTGATGAAATCACACCAGCCAAACTAGACATTAGAGTTGGACGTATTGTTGAAGTATCAAGACACCCGGATGCTGAATCTCTATATGTAGAGAAGATTGATCTTGGAGAGGATGAGCCAAGAACTGTTGTATCTGGTTTAGTAAATTATGTGCCTATTGATGAAATGCAAAATAGAGATGTTGTTGTATTATGTAACCTAAAACCAGCTAAAATGCGTGGTGTAGAGTCAAAAGGTATGGTACTTTGTGCTTCTGTTGATGAGCCTAAACAGGTAGAGCCTTTACTTGCACCAGAAGGTAGTAAGCCAGGTGACCGGGTAGTGGTAGAGAATTATGAATCTGGCAAACCAGATGATGTTTTAAACCCTAAGAAAAAAGTATGGGAGAAATTGCAAATTGATTTGAAGACTAATGACAATCTGTTAACAGTATGGCAAGGAAATAAGCTTGTGAGCAAAGTAAATGGAAACCCTGTTACTACTAAGTCTATGAAGAATGCACCTATTAAATAGGTGTCAAATAATTTGTTCCCAGAAATTATAATATGCAGTGTTAATTTGCATTTCATTTAAATAATACTCTGAATTTGTTCGCTTTTTTTTCAGAGTTAGCAAGCTGTTATTATTTATATTTTTACAGAAATATACATATTTTGAATTGTAATAATGAGTTTTAGTAAATTATAGAAAAATGTGCCCAGTCATAAAACGAAAATAAATAATTTAAGGTGTAGACAATCTATTTTTTTTTAAGTTTTGACATTATATTGTCTTTTGATCTATTTGTCAATGATACCTATCTGTACTTCCAAATAAAGAGGCTTAATGTTTGAATGTTCTGTACCTACTTGTAGTATTGATTTCAGTTGTATAGTTCTGCATATCGATGACAACCCCTATGTTTTCAGTGAATATAATCTGGCCAAGTCAGTAGTATTGTCTGTGGAAGCCCAGAGGTCTCTCTCTCAAATTAATGTCAATAATATTTTATTTACTTATTACCTACTTTTGTTACAATTTTATTGCATGAGTTGGACTTAATACCATATGACATTATCCACCACTCAACCTTGAGTTCAGTAAGGCACAATATATGTTAAAAATATTAGTTTATAATAGTTTCTGATTCACCATTACAAGATCTAGGTGACTTTTTGTCTAGCATTAAGAAAGAAAATAATGCATGGTTATCTTATCTTTAACTTCTTGTAATTAATTATATTTTCTAGATACATATATTTCACTGATAATAAACAGATAGAAACGAGGTGATCCGACAAAGAACCAGGGTCATCGACGTAGTCCACAGGATTAGCAAGCTGAAGTGGCAGTGGGCTGGCCACATTTGCCGAAGAACCGATAACCGTTGGGGTAAACGAGTTCTTGAGTGGAGACCGCGTCTCGGCAAACGTAGTGTAGGACGTCCACAAGCCAGGTGGAGCGATGATTTGCGCAAGACGGCTGGCAGGAGCTAGATGCGAGAAGCCATAGATCGAACTATGTGGCATGAAATTGGAGAGGCCTATGTCCAGCAGTGGATTGCGATAGGCTGATGATGATGATGAAAAAGATACAGGTTGGAACACCTATTCCTGTAAAGTGGCATAACTTTATTTACAATATCTATGTAACCATGTACTTGAGTGGAGACCTCGTCTCGGCAAAAGTAATGTAGGACGTTCACACGCTAGGTGGAGTGAAAATCCACGCCAGATGACTGGCTGAAGGTCAAGGTCGAACCAAGTGGGTACGACGATGACAATGATGATGTAACTCCTTGTTATGTTAAATGATAATTTGTTCAGAGAAGTCTTCTATCTCTTGGAAGTACTGAGTTTGTGATAATAATTAACTTTGGAACCAGCAATGCAACTTTTTGATTCTTATGTTGTATCAATTTTGTTTTTGTTTATCCAAATAAAAAACCAAGATTGACTGCATTATTAAATTAAGGTAACACTCGTTAGTCTTGTTTTTTACTTAGTAATATGCCGTTGGTTGTATGGTGCAGTTGTAGTAGTACCAGTGCAACCAATGCAATTCGATTAGGCAGCCTCCTATACGGCTTATGTTAGAGTTGGCCTGGAACCTTGGATGTCATCCTACTGTACAGAGAATGTAAATCTGACATCAAAAGATCGGGAAAGATTTCTGGACAGCTTGAGTTCCAGCTTAGATTAGAGCTAGACTTCGACGTCCTAAAAATACTGAAACTCGGAGGCGTCTTTACCTACGGTATACCTTACTAGGCGCTAGAGTAATGACAATACACGAGCTAGATAAGCTTTGCCAAAACTGGACCATAAAAATCTTGAAAATGCCTATATATATTTTCACTTTTAGAAGTGTTCGTCGTTATTTAAATATTGAGGAAAAGATTCTAATGAGTGACTTTCCGATTCAGGATAACGTAAAAATGTTTTCTAATTTCTTAATTCGGTAAGTTTAATTTTGTGCTTGCGATATTTTATGGTTTGCCAAAGTTATCTATCCTAATAAATGAAATCAATTCAGTAATTGATGCACTAATACACTGATTGACACATTGATTTAATCAATGGCAACACTCGATAATCTTATCAATCACTAATTCAAAAACTTGTGTTACGCGCCAATACTGGGTTAAAATATATTTAGCTATATCCTATACAAAAAATAATATTGAAGTAGTGTCTTTTTGTAATTTCAAATGGTATATTCTTCAGCTTTTCACTAAATACATATGAAAATATGTTTCGGACATTATATAGCATAGTATACTAGTTTTTGAGCGCCCCTCCCCTCCTTATATCTCGGTTATCGCGGTAAAAAGTAGCCTATGTCCTTCCTCAAGAATCAAAATATCGGTGTAACGGTTTAGCCGTGAAAGCGGGACAGACAAACAGACAGATTTACTTTCGAATTTATAAAATGACAATGGATTTCTCTTGACTGCTTCGTTGGCGCAATGTTAGCGCACACGACTGCTGTGCATGAGGGTTCGATTTCCGGGTCGGATTAAATGTTTGTATGATCTGCAAATATTAGTTTCAGAGTTTGGGTGTTTTCATGAATAATATGTATGTATTTACAAAAAAAAAGTATTCATGTATTTATATCAATTGTTACACAGGCTCTGCTTAGCTTGGGCCGTGATGGCGTTGTGTGTTAGATGTCCAAAATATTTATATGAAAGTAAATACGATACTTACATCAAAAAAGTAGTTTTAATTGTTTATCTATCTGTCTGTATATTTCGGCTAATCTCTGGAACGACTGGACCTATTTTGACGGAACTTTCACTGGCTGAAAGCTGACGATATAAGGAGTAACTAAGGCTACTTTTTTTAGACTAGCTTCACCCCATGGCTTTGCCCGAGGCGTTACCCAGTACATACCTCTACACGCGGTCTACGTAGTCCAATCGAGCCCGGCAACACTTATCCCCTTTTAAATTTGGTCGGTTTACTTTTATCGTGAAACATAGTTCAAGTCCACTGCATGTGCCCACAATGTTATGATTACTACAGGAATTATTTGATCTACATGTGCATACGTCTATCTAATAAAATTATAACTAGCAACTCTGACAGCGTAAATCAAAGATAATTTAGCTGAATACCTATGTAGGAAATTAAAAAATTAGCATTCCATTGATTTTGAAGAGAAACATAATACATACATACTTTGACGGGTTTGTTAACGAAACGTTATCTTGTGAAAGTAAAATTATTTGTTTGTTTGTAAAGCTTTCACATCATAACCACTCTATCCATCATCAACAAGTTTCGGCTATGAGTTACTAGGGATATCTTTAATTCGAAGCAGTTCAGGCCATTTTCGACCTCATTTAACTTCGTCGTGGATAAGACTTTTGATTGTATAAACACAGTATGTTTAAAATTTCATTCAATTTGAACTAGTAGCTTTAGAATTATAACTAGTCAAAGTTTCTTAATTTTGTCACACATTGACCGATCATCAAAATTATAACCAAGGAACTTCTAGCAGACTTAGGAGCTCCAAATTTAAAATATTTCGCAATTTCGGTTCAGTTTTCTAGATTCACTAACTGCATAAATAACTATACTACTAAGTATTACTAACTATTATATTTGCAGTGTATGTGTATTCGCAATAACGCAATAATAGGTTCAGATAAATACCTAGCTTTGACTGCCTCTGTGGCGCAGTGGTAGCGAATGCGACTGTTATGCTACAGGTCTCGGGTTCAATTCCTAATTTTACTTTCGAATTTATAAAATTAGTATAGATTTCTCTTGACTGCCCCGTTGGCGCAATGTTAGCGTACACGACTGCTGTGCATGAGGGTTCCATTTCCGGGTCGGATCAAATGTTTTTATGAACAGCAAATATTTGTTTTCTATGTATAATATGTATTAACAAAAAAAGTATATAAGTAATAATATCAGTTGTCTAGTACCCATAGTACAAGCTCTGCTTAGTTTGAGACTAGATGGCGTTGTGTTAAAATGTCTGAAAATATTTATTATTTATTTATTATCTAGATATAGTTACATAGGTTCAAAGGTAACTTGTAAAATCGGCAACGGAATGATAAAGTAAGAATGGATCATGTATTCTGAAGTTATAGTAAAAGCCCGAAAATTATTAAATACTCAATTGCCCGGAATTGACTTGAAAGAAAGAACACTAATTACACTAAACTTGATGTTGTTATTTTCTGTAGGTAGGTATTTATAGTGAATGAGAGATAACCATTTTATATATGGATTAAATTTAACTGTGAGAGTAAACGAGTCCATAAGACATAGAGTGGGCTTCGAGAAAATCCATTGTAGGTTTTTAAGAAGCAGAAGATACCAGAAAGTTAAAAAGAAGGACTATCTATAAAAAGAAATGAGATGCCATCAAAAACATGTGAAAACCGAAGTCGCTACCAAGTCCCATAAAGAGATTGACTTGGCAACACTAAACAATCTTATTTAATGTAATATATATAACTCCGTGATTCGGAGGTCACGTTAAGCAGTCGGTCCCGGTTGTTACCATAGGATAACAGTCGTGAAGCTTAGTTGGAGGCCTTTGGGCGGCTTGAAAACATCCAACGGTAAGATTACGTAGCCACAGCGTTGTCTTGCCAGTCCCCAACCCGCACTTGGCCAGCGTGGGGACGTATGGCCTTAACCCTCTCCAGAGAGGAGACCCAAGCCCAGTTGTGGAGCGTTATGGGTTGTTGATTGATTGATATATAACTTATCCTTACACCATACTTTCAGGTCCTCATTATCCAACGTTCTGTTTTAATCGATTGATTACTTGTGTTGTTGAGAAATGTATTATGACCATATTGTCATAGGTGCCGCATTGGTAGCGTACGCGATTGCTGTCCATGAGGTCTCGGGTTCGAATCCTGGATCGAGCCAAATGTTTGTTTGATCTGTTAATATTGTTTCGGAGTTTGGGTGTTTTCTATGTATAATATGTACGTATTTAAAAAAAAAAAATATTTATGTATTCATATCAATTGTCTGGTAAGAATAATACAAGCTCTGCTGAGTTTGGGACTAGATGGCGTTGTGTTAGATGCCCGAAATATTTATTTATTTAAATCTTCTAACGCTGTTGGAAGTGATTGTATAAGCCGTAAATGATCCAGCCAATTCTTTAAGAATTGTTACATGCACTTTGCCATATTCTACGTTACTCTTTTTATTCCAGCAATTTTCTGGAGATTTGGAAAGAAGCACTTATTATCCCACTACCCAAAAAAAAACAACTCTAAATCCTTCTCCGCATATCGTCCCATTTCCATATTGCCCTTCCTATTAAAAGTTCTAGAACGCCTTGTGCATACCTAATTAAACTCATTAATGAAAACCAACTCTTAAATCCCTTTCAATCAGGTTTTCGAGCGGTTCATAGTAAGTAAGGTAAGTGCGTTGATTAACGTTCGGATAGTAAGTGGCGCCCAATTCGCCTTCGACGGAATGCTCATATTATTTGAAAATGAATCTATTTAAAAATAATGAGTTTCCTGAATCTCTGGATGTTGTATAAGAGAAAATGTACTATATTCCAGCTTAATATGGTCCCAAGTTCAACAACAGTTGTATTGAGATTAACTTCGAGGTGAAATATTTACTACCCCACCCCAATTGTGTTCCAATAATACATATATCTGCCGCCAAATTCCTATATGTCGTGACACCAACTATTCTGGAGAATGCGAGTGCTGATTTAGTACGTACATATTTCATCATCAGCCTATGGCAGTTCACTGCTGGACATAGGCCTCTCCAATTGCACGCCACTTAGTTCGATCCTCGGCCTCTTGCATCCAGCTCCTGCCAGCTGTCTTGCATATTTAGGGATTACTTATAAGGAATATGAGGGCACCAAAATCAGCACTCAAGGAAATGAGAAGGACACCTGTTTTTTTGTAAATTATGTGGAACTATGCATAAAACTGTTTGGTAAATATTTCACCTGACACGTACAAAATAAAGTAGAAGTGTCCGTTTGTTATTTCAAATTAACAGCTTTTCATAAAATGCGTACGAGATTCTATACGGTACTTACATCAAAAAATCATTTTTTTTTAATGTTTTGTCTAACTGTTTATCTGTCTGTCTGTCTATCAGTCGGTCTGTTTGTCGATTTTGATGGGATTTTCAATGGCAGATAGCTGAAGGTATAAGGAATAACTTAAGCTACCTACTTTTATTTTGAACTAGTTGCATCCCGACATCAGCAACTCGCAGTTGCTGATGTCAAGGTACAAAAACAGCCTCGGGGCACAACTAGTTTATATAAATAACACCTAAAAATCATGTATATTCGTGTCACGTAAACGTGATAAGACCTGCGATAAGATTTTTCAAACTAACATTCATCTCCGTAACTCAAATTGTTTCTATATTTATAATTTCGTTGTAAATTGTCTCATATCCAAAATGGTTTGGTTATGAATGAATATGAATGGTAAAATTGAAATACATTTGATTAACATACATACATTTTATGTGTGCGATAAGATTCTTCCTTTTTTGTTACCCTCGCAAAGGTACTATTACTTATCATTACTACACAGTCTGCCTAGTTGGTCTAGTGGTTAGCGTAAGCGACTGCAGATCAAGAAGTCTCGGGTTCGATTCCCAGATCGGTCTGCTGTTGGGTTTTTCTTACAAGAAATTCTTAATAGCAGCCCGGAGTATGAAAGATGGCGGTATTTCCCGCACGTGCCTCGGAGGGCACGTTAAGCCATCGGTCCCTATTGTCATGAACATTTATGGCAATCGTTATTGTGAAGTAAGTGCCAAAAACCACACGGTGTGCCACTCTGCGCCCGACACGGGAGGGATCCGGGAACAGCTTTATTACGCCATCCAGATCACTCCCAGCGCCTGCCCGCACTGAAGCGGGCACCGTCTACTTTTAAAACTCTCAATTTAGGCGACGTACGATACACACGTTACGTCGCTTCCTTGCGGCTGGCCTGACTCGCCCACACTCAGGGCGGCATGAGGCGCTGAAAGGCGCGCCTCCGCCGCCCGGTTCGCCGGCGACGGGTCGTCCGGCTCGGCGGTTGACTGGCTGGAGAGCCTCCACGGTGGCGAAGCCAGCACGTGGAGCTTCCAGGCGCGACGACCAACGAACCATCGCGACTCGACGGGCTAGGCTTCACGTCGCTCGTGTTCCTCTTCGGGAGGAGGGCGAAAACCACTCTCCGCCCGGAAAATATACTGAAAACTAGTTCGAATTCAGTTCACCCTCAAGGGTTGCAGAGGTCATATGCCAGTCGCTCTGTGTAAAATACTGATATTCAGGTAAAATCGGTTGAACTAGTCTTATTACTAGTCTTAGGAATTATAGGCTAGGAAGATGATGAAGATTAGTTCATGATTTCATGTCAGGAATTATTAAAAACTATTGCAATAAAATATTCATAAACATTTGTCTGTTTTATGCTTTTTCATGTAATTCAAAGTATAGTAACCGTTTAAAATGCATTAACAAGCTTCAACTTTTATTACGTATAGAAACTGATTCTGTGTTTCTAGATTTTACCCTAGATTTAAAGTTGAAAGTCACTAACACCTCTTTGCAAGTAATCGTAAGACAAACTGTGCGTTCTTAAGTGTCACCGAACTATCACCGACCCAACTTTATTGTACTATTTTTACACTACAACTGTAATAAAAGATGGTTTTGAGAAAAGTTTTCTTTATTTATATTACTTCTTAAGGCTCGTAATATAACAATGGGACTGGTAGAATACAATTAACATGCAAACAGGAAAACCAACTCTAAAAGCGATATGGTTTTCACATCCAACTGAAATTGAATTATTTAGATCGGGATAATCATACTGACAGAGTAACAAAGTTAGGTCTATTCATGCATTGAATCGGACACTAAATGCATACCGGCAAAATTAGATACCCATTCGATAAAAGGAAGGGGTCGGAGACGCCATTTTGGAGCTTCGGGCATGCGAGGGCTTCGGGCGAGGGGAACCACGCATGCGCAAAGCTTTCACCCGCACCCTGTTAGGGCCGGGACTGTACAAGTGCGATGTCAAAAAACACGTTATTCTCTCCCCTAAATCTACTAACCTAGTACGTCTCAATAAGAGAAATTAATACTGATTTATATCTGTGATTTAGACCTTGCCACCTAATGGCTTAGTGGAACACTCTTAAAATCGTTATCAACTCGAACAATGATAGGGAACGGCTGATTGGACAGTGAATCATTTATGTGCATAATTATATCAGAATATTGAACATATTTTGTGTTAAACCCGTGAATAACAAGGATTTATTTCATTATATTTCATAAAGTTGACATTATATGTGTGCAATAGGTGATAAGTAATTGTTAAGCTTTTGGACTGTGACGATTAGTGCAAATTATAATGGGATGACACTAAACACAGATGGAAAAGGTTTGGCGTCGGGTGGGTCTCCATTCCTCCCGTAAGAAGAGGGATGGAAGCGGGACAAGCACTACAAGAGAAGTGCCATCGTCCGCGCCCCAGGAGGCTGAGTATCAGAATATACATACACTGAGAACAGCTGACTTGATAAGACAAAGACAGGGTGAGGAGAAATCGACTCTACGGTCGTCATATATTATAAGAAACGGGGATAACTTCATACTGGTGGAAAGAAGGCGTAGGAGACGCCGTAGAAGTGGTACTAGAGCATCTTCTGGGAGTAGACATCACACACCTCCAGTTGTTGAGGAGCCTCGTACAGAGCAGAAGCGGCGTCCACCAGCCAGATTGAAGATATTCGGAATACAATGGCCCTTACATTCAAGTGATTCAAGGTAACTTATTCTCATTGTTAATAATATATACCTTAATGTCTAACGTTATCAGCAAAGTTCATTATACTGCAGTACGGTACATTGCACAACATGACTAGTTTGACTTATGTAAATTAGTAGTGTTGTTGCGTTCGACGACGTGTAATTTGTTTGTGTTAAATTGCATTATGAACAGAAGTGAATGATTATAAAATTAAAATTTTCATTGACGTGGAACTATGTTTCTTACATGCTAACATTACGTTGCACGCTGACTGAACTGTATACATACAGTCTTAACTCAGATGTAAGATCTAACATAGTATTATTAATTGATCGAACGTTACGCTTTTTTTGTCACGATTTATAAATAACGTACAATACTAACCGTTCCCTATTCCCTGTGTTTCAATTTTACTGTCTTTGTCATCACTGATGATCTCTTAATCTTAGTAGCATGTTGCTTCTCTATTCTATAATCTGCCTAAAATAATTCTTTACCCGATATAAAAACAATATTAAGAAACTCTTCAAAGCTCACAAAAAGCGTAATCTCTTTGCCTATGTACCTATGCATGGTTAAGGTAAATTATCTTGATTCTGATTCTTTATAGGGTTCCACTTACACCATGAGACTTGAGGTCTTTTTTTCAGGAAAACTTTATAAAATAAATTTTCACGAAACACGATCAAATGTGAATTATTTTTAGTAATGATAAAGAAATATAAATCTCTTTATTCCACTTCCCATTGATTTCATTTAAAACTCTGAAATCTGGGACCAAAGTGTCATAAGAACCAGTATGTAAAAAAAAATCGAAAGAGAAAAAAATTGTTCTTAAATGTCATTAATTTTGTTTTCGATTACCAACTTAGATTTTCCGGTTGAAAAATTGCGATAGGTGGGGCAGCAGTCAGTACCCTTAGAAGAGTCAAGTTATGTGTGTCATTCGGAATAAAAGGGCAAAGTTTTATCGATTGCCAAAAGGACGAACAGTCTACATACAAGTTTGTTCGGAATCGTCAGTGCATGAGTCAGACATGCACTTCGGTGTTTTCCTTAAATTAGAACCGACTCAATAGATATTATTATAATCAATCTGTAATATAATGGAGTATCTAGTTAATATATTAATTATCGATTCTTCTTGAAATGTTTCTAAATCCATATAACATATATCCATACTAACTGTTATAAATTCGAAAGTTATGCTAAACCGATTTCAATGAAATTTAGTATGGAGATACTTGAACTCTGAAGGACATAAGCTACTCTTTACCGCGATAACCGACATAAACGTGGACGGAGCCAGAGGCAAAAGCTAGTGTAGGAATAATAATGTTTTCTCTTTTATCAACAGTTTATTTACATTGTAATGGATAAGAATAAAACACAAGGTATCATAATTAAGGGGTATGCTCGCCCCGCAGTTTCATGTACGTTTATGATTACTACTCAAATCCTTAGGATCGCAGCGTAATGTTATTAAGATAGCTCTTAAGATTACCGCTTCTAAAGAAACAAATCAATCAAGTTATTAGCTTTATCATATTCAAAACTTTGGTTTACTTTATTATGTCTCACTTAATACTTAAAGCAAGATAAAAGAACAATATTTATTTTAATACAGTGAAATGTATGTATAGTAGTCATTTAAGTTATACTTACCCATCATAATGCATTGTTTAAATTAGAAAAAAAGATTTTCTAGCTTCATCGAATTTATGCTCTGAAAAATAGTCGATTAATGATTAATTTTCTCACATAAAAACATATTGAAACAACCAATAATATCAGTCTACAGTAAATAGTCTTTTACTTTGAATTTATAATTTGTGCTTTTTTGGTTTCATTTATTTAAGAGGGTAGTATAGTTTTTGTGAAAATAATAGTTAAATGTATGTAAGAATTTGGATTAAAAACTCAATTGAGCATTTGTGTCGTAAAAAAAAGTGTAATTCAAACTTGTGATATATTTTCCACATATTCCGAATGTTAGATTCCTACATATTTATAAGTAAAAAGATTTTGCAAAAATATTTGTACATATTTTATATAAAAACACAACTACAAAAAACACACCTGGAGTTTACTCACACATTTACACGAATCCCAGCCATCGTCACGCCAATAATTCCCGAGAGACCTGCCCCAGAGCGGTTTGATAAATGTATGTATCCAGATTTCAGCGAAATTTATATTACGACCCAAGCGCACCACAGCTCACAGCGAAGGGCGTAGATAATATAGAGCTTTCTAAAGTAAAACAATAAGGAAAATTAAGTAAATATATATTTTTTGTCTATATGGGTCTGCCAAAATGACTGTACTCTCCTTGATATAAAACATGAGCAGAATCCGAGACTAGTGGTCACCATACTCATTGCGAATGCAGACAATGCATTAAAAGAGCACGGTAACTCGCAATATGGCGGCCTATACTGATGCTCTTGCACCATTGGGTTTGCAGTCTATCGTTACAAAATTTTTTTCGAAACTCGATTTTCAAAAATCCAATATTGAGAATATTTTTATTAATGCTTGCAAATGAATACTATAAGGAAACACGTAATTAATGTAGGGGCTATACATCTATCGGATAGGTTACTCCAAACAGAATTCTCCTGCCATAGAATTAAAGAATTTTTGCAAACTATTATTATCATATACTTACCTACGGGTAGTAGGTATCATGGCGACTCATACAAAAGCCATTTAATATTCTTTTTGAATTTCTAATTAACGCAGTTTGTAGAAATAACTTACCATCGGTGAGGAAAAATTGTAATACGATATAAATAATATAAACGAATAAATATACTACAGCTGCGTTATCTGTTGTTGTGAAACATTGTGGTAACGAATAGTGTGGTTGTCAAAAATATTTTTTTGGTGTCACTACGAACCATATATTATAGTATATAAAAAAGAACACAAATTTCTTAATAAACTATAATATAAAGTCACTTCTGCTGGCTATTCGCTTAGATCTTTTAAACTAATCAACGGATTTTAATGCAGTTAACAGCTATTAATTTAAGACAGATTAATTCAAGAGGAAGGTTTATCAATGGAATACATGCATATTCATGCAGAGAAAATCCGTCAATTTTAAAGACTTCCGTGCGAAGCCGGGCCGGGTCGTTAGTATTATGTAAGTCAAAGTTCCAGTAACCAGTAAGCACTAGTTGACATGAAGTTATTGTGACAAACATAAGGGATGATGACACTAACCGAGGATCACTAAAATTATATATTTATGTGATGAAATAAGGTTTACAGAGAATAAAAATCATATTTATTTTCATATTTAGAGCGAGATTAATAGTTAATTAACGAAATTAAAACTAAAAAATACAGCAATCCGCCATCTTAAGTTGAAAGCCAATCAGAATGAGGTACGTCACTTTTATATAAAAGTCACTATGTTCGGATATAATCGACGATCACTTTACTACTTTTTAGAGCTATAATTGACACTGATTGAGAAACAGTGACGTCGCGTCTGTGACTGTGAAAATTTAAATCGAATTTTTTTCCTACCAAACTGAAAACTTTATTTTTTGTAGAAATATAACTTTTTTGACAATAGGAGACACTTCCGAACATCACAAAACAGCTATTCAAAATTAGTCATCATGCCTATTCCATGTGATTTTACTTACCGCATCGCATATCCTTTGAGATTTCATGAGACTTCTACCGATCTCGATATATTGAAAAGCAATAGAGTAAGAGGCGTCTCTAGGGATTTTAAAACAAAATTGACGTGGATTTTCTGAAATCTGTGACTTTTATCTAGAACTTCTATTGGTTTGGTCATAATATAGTTAACTGCTTGTAAGTTTTTGTTTTTTCCAAAGGTAAAACATACGGCCTGGACCTATTTGATCGAATGAGGTGTCAATAGATTTTTAGTTATGACCCATATGACATGCGGCTTTATAAATTTTATTTTGTAATAGTATATAATAAGTTGTGAGGTCATCGTTTTTGAACGTCTTCTTATATTTTTTTTTGTATTCTTGAAATCTGAATGCTGTTAAGCACAGAACAGTAAAAATTATACTGTACGGAAGTTGTGGCACACTTCTAAGCTAAACACAAGGCTCTTATCTATCGTGGGTAACTTTTATTGGTTACACATGTAATTCTTATTAAATACCTATTTAAAATTTTCAGCTGTAATCAATAAATATAATTAATTAAAGAGTAAGTTCTTTATTGGCTAATAGTAAGTAGTAAAGAGTTCTGCCATATACTATCTGTCTCGATCCTCAGAATATCTTTAAGAGATGATATTATAGAATACATTCTAGATATACATTCACTAAATTAAAAGTACGTGATTTCAAGTATAAAATTTTCTCTATAGTAATTAACGACCATAGCTGAAGAGAATAATAAAGTGTTTAAGAGATTATATCAAGGACGCAAGATGTTTTCGATACATCCCTTATTACCCGACTTCGAAAGAAGGAGGGTTATGTTTTTTCGAGTGTTTGTATTTATGTATATTTCTTCGGCATGCCCTAGAGCCTAAACGGCTTGTCGTATGTTTATGTTAGTGGTGTCAATAGTTTCGTCTTAGCTGTGAGAGTGACACTGGGTACATCAAAATTAAAAAAAGAATAGGCAGTCGGGGATTTTTTTAAAAATTATTTATTATTTATTTTATTAGCTGAAAAACGAAGTTAACGTTTGGTAAACTTTTAAACTCCACAGAAAATCTATTTTGTTAACTAAAATATACATTACTCAACATTATACATATACAATATACTGCATGTATAGATTATAGAATATGTGCATATAAATATGCAAATACATAAACACTATAAATATATTTGATATTACATATACATACAAACATATTTACATTACATTAGTACATTATGGATAACAAGGAATATGTTAGAGTGTTCTCGTTAAGATGACTCTGCCGTGCCAGTGAGAAGGTCATGTTCCTTCTTTAGGGGTATGAGAGGGTTAGTGGAGTCCTGATTTCAAATGGTAGCGCATTTCAGAGTAGAACTGCTTGAACGAAGAGTTTGCAAAGTCAGTATTACGGGAGGCACGACATAAAGGAAGCAGATTATTTTCTGAACGACGAATATTTCTTATCAAACATTTTCCGTATCAGTGGATTAATGACGTATGAAGTTTTAAGTTATTTTAAATCTTAGATAATTAATTATAATGTACGTATTATGGACACGTATTTTAGATTTTATATAATAGAGTTGCTTTTGCCGGGGATTTCGTTCAGGCCAATGTAAATTTTATTAGTCAACACTTAAGGTTGAACACCGTTTCCAAATTATTGTCCCTCAGGAACTGAACTTTTTTTAAGAAAGATGGATCATTTGTTTTTTTGTTTACTAAAGTCTTGGTAATCGTTTATGCCAAAAAATACGAGTGTACGTAATTATGTATTTACGTGAGCAATACCATTTGTTATCTGTTTAAACAAAATGTAATCAGTTTAATTTATTAATTGACTAACTAAATTGTCGTACGAGATGACATAAACAATAAATGATTTGGCGTCACGCAGTCTCGTCGTGGAAAAAATCGTTTCTTAGTATTACTTATCGTCTTCTCACTATTACTAGATAAACTTTTAGAAGTACCTAAAGGTAATCAATTTAATTATAATCATATCTTATCGCAAGTAAATGCAACACTCGTAAGCAAAACGTACTGTATGAATGATAAGAAAAAGGATTATGCGACCTCTTAGGAATCTTAAGGCTACCTTTCACGACCCTTATGGTTTTAACCTAGTTCTCGTGAGGTCAAGAAATATTGTGCTGCCGTGACACGATCTTTTTATTAAAAAAAAACTTAAAATATTTCGGTAATATGACGCAATGGCGACTCAAAATTCTTTATAGATCTATTTACAGATCGAAGTCAACATAGTACAAGGTGGCTGCAGGTCTTCCTTTTCGTTTCCCAACAACTTCTCTATGCAATACAAGTGATGGGATGTCCTTACGGTAAGGCAGACCTTCATTCTATCAGTAGTTCTGAAAAAACACACCGAACTGCAATACGACCCAAACCTCAACAAACGTAGGAAGGGTAATGTCTGTCCGAGTTTAACCTTTTACACCAGACTAACACAAAAATATTATTGCTTTCTTGGGGGATACCTCTATAAAAAATAAACACATCTTTAGGAATATACCCAATGTTGAAATCAACCTCAACACATGATCTATGTATGATGTCTAACACATGACTCAAATAGTACTGTAGTATATACATATATATATATATAAATAT